>ML794812.1:39027-54087 GCA_009831015.1 Picea engelmannii | reverse complement strand
TTTTACCCCACTTAAATGTTCAAGTACAAGATGATTCAAAATGAAAATGTCTCCTTGGTATATATAGGAGACTAGGAGGTATAATTACAAATAATGGCTTAAAGCTGACATAATTAAAATAACATTACTAATCTAAATTACAAATAATGGCCTAAAGCCGACATAAATAAAATAGCATTACTAATCTAATATGCCCCAATTAAGGGGTAATGAGCCAATATTAGGGCTTAACAATGGCAATGACCAAACGCTAGAACAAAGCACGCTCAGGCAATTATCCAAGTGTCGGGTTCTATAGAAGACACAAATCGGCTCACAGTTTATCGGTTACAGGATGTATGACAAGAAATAATGCAGAGGTTGAGGATGGAGTCCAAATTCAAAGACCATACGCAGAAGTCACACAATTTAGACAACGAATGGAAGAATGAAGAACGAACCCCCAACTTAGTTGACGCTTCAGCTTTTAACCACATGCACCAGGTCGACACTTGTCTTCTTGGGGCTACATGCATTTCATTTTTCACACTTGGAGCTGCATGTTTATCACTTGGCTTTTGGAATAATAATAAATGATTATTCCCAAGGACTTAAGCCCCTAGGCTCAACACTTAGCCTCTCTTTCCAACCTTCCAACCCCCAATCCCTTGCCCACTCTATGGAAGCTTAGTCCCCCATCACTCATTCATCGTGGTCGGTCTGCACGCAATGGTGTTTATATTTTTATTAATGTTCTGCATGATTACATATACAAAAGTAGGCTCCCGACCTTAACACTTAGGCTCTCCAACCTAATAACACATAAGCCCACTAGCTTATATAAACTTAGCTCACCAGCCTATAAAACATAATTACAATTCATAATGCAAGCTTTATACTTCATAGACATGATTTACAATAGGGCTCGGCCTTGGGGACATTACAATCCCCTCCCCTTATTTTTGCACTGTCCTCAGTGCAACTTTACACTGCATCTGCAAGCTTTTCAAAATTTTCAAAAAGATGCGGGTAGTCTGCCCGCATAACATCTTCATGCTCCCATGTTGTGTCCTTAGGACCATACCAGGTCCACTAGACTTTTACAATCCCTATAGCTCAATTCTAGAGCTGTTTGTTTTTCGTGTCCAATATGCGCACAGGATGCACTTGCAGGACACCTTCTTGTTCCACCTGAATCACATTCCAATTGATAACATGATTAGCATCTGGTATATATTTCTTAAGCAATGAAATATGAGACACATTATGTACAGTCATGGATGTGGTAATGCAAGCATATATGCAATGTACATATATGTTTATACAGACAATTTTAATAACATTATAACTATATACAACATACACAACATACAATAAATAGAGAATTATACTTATCTTTTGATTGAGAAGACCTTCCACCCCTGAGCAGGGCTATGACTTCATTGGGGCAATGGCTTCCCAAGATAGCCATGGTCCACAATCCTTATCCACATGGTCTAGGCCAAGGTACCAGACCTCAACAACACTCCAACCATTCAAACCTCAACAACACTCCAACCAACGTTCTCTCATTCCCCACATGCCTATCCGACCCAGGAGTATACACCTTCACAAGCACAGTCCATCGATGCTACCCCTCCCTTTCCTTGGGATTTAACAACAGGCTAGACCGGAAGTCTTAGAGCACCATGGCTCGAGGATTTCCACCTGCCCTCAAAGGTTTCCAAGCAGCATCTTCTCGAGATACTCTTTGTAGTCAAAATTTTAACTTTTATCAATATCATCTCATCTGCATCAACCACATGCAGTTATCATGAGAGAACACAAAAGAATTCATTTAGGAACTCCAATTAGTTCGAAAGAAAATTCAACTTTTATCCCCAAAACATGAAATTCTATTTCATGATTCATCTTGGCTATTACCATATTATGAATGCAGCCATCCTTGTGATTTTCCACAGGCACCAAACTGCATACAATTTTCCTGCAAGACTTCATCTTGTATACTACCAAAAAATTGTCAGTATTTTCTGTACATCATAATTCAACATGTACAACATCTTATGCAATGATCTTAGAATTTCCTACACTTAGCAATTCAATCACAATTACCAAACAACTTGAACAAATAGAATGATTCGTCATTCTATGCATATGCATGTTCATAATTAACAACAGTAAGTTTATTATTTCATTTTTCTGAACATAAAATTTTATGTAGTCTCTATTCCTGTGACTACCTGGCTTGTAACTTTCCTGTTGCAATGTTTAATAGTTCCTAAAATGTTCTCAATTTCATGGGTTATCAACATTGCAGCCATTAGTATAATTATTTCCATGCAATAATATATATGCATGTACTTACAAAACATATTCAACCCTTGCATTTAGTATACAATTCTATCACTTATTATGCATGAGTGCAATTCTCAATGCATTCTTATTCAATGCACCTTGCATTGAATTACATACTGCTCTCTATCTCAGTCGTGTATCTCACCATCCATGAGTTGGAATTATGGCCAATGTGTTGCCACCTTCTCCATACACTTCCTATTATCTTCCTAATTAATTGGATGCCTTCCTTTTCGACCCGAACATTACACCAAGAATATAATTTTGTGGTGTTCATTAGTGTTAGCAAAAAGGTTGTAGACCAAGTTTTATTTAAAAGTAGGAAGCTTTTAGTACCTGTGTGGCTCATAACCTTTCCATATCCATACCTTGCCATATCCAACTAGGTCCAGGTCTTATACATGACTATCTTACTCGCATTTATTCCTATAACCAGTTTTTATCTTTAATTCTTTGTTTATTACCCCATAACCAAATTAACATGACATTTTACTATGTCAGTGTGTGCATTCAAAAGATGAAAAGATTTGAATTAATACAGGCCTCCAGCCTTTACCACCTCCAGTTGTATGCATTCAAATAATATAATCATGTAATTTTATAACTGTGCATGATTATTCCTTCCCTGAGCACTTTCAACGCAGTTTCCCCACCTCAGCGGGGTCTGCTGACCTCCCATTGAATGGATCTTCAACTCTCGGAGCTAGAGAAGCTCTTCGAGTCCCTACTAGAACCTCCATGGAACAAATCCACAGGCCTTGCGTGAAAACTCACCCGCGAGAACTAGCGGTGGCACAAGTTTCTCCTACGTGGCCACCGACTATGACCATGTGCCTATCCACAAGGTGTTTCAGGATTTCGCGTACTTGGTGTTTCGATATGAGTCACCCTCGACTCTCTCTATCCCTGAAATCTAAAACAAGAGTCTAGCGCGTTCTAGCTCCTCCCTTAACTTCCACCAGCATGACCTCTAGCTATGACCTGGGGCCCCAACTTCCGAGTGCTATGGGACTTTACCCTTTGCGAACTTCGAGGATTAGCTCTCCTCCTTTCTCATGAGGTTCGAACTCCTGAACCCCATTTGCCTCAGATCAAAGGTCCACAACTTTCCGGGTTCGACAGTCCAGATCAATTCCTCGCGAATCAAGAATTCACGTTTCGGGGTTTTGAAAAATAGTTTCCCCTCTTTTCTTCTGATCTCTAGTTTTTCGAAATCCACGTGAGTCAGATACAACAACTCAAATCTCCTTGTAATCCAACGGTGTGGATCCTTTCTCGTGAATCGAGACTTTGCGGTTCGCAAAATTAGAAACAGTTCTCTTCCCTTTTTCAAATTTCGTCTTCATGAAATTCAAGTGTGTGAGATCAATGAATGATACCTGTCGTGATTCAATGGTCTAAATCTCTCCTTGTGAATCGAAATTTCGTGTTTCACGATTTTCGAGAACAAATTCCTCTGTTCTCCCAACTTTCGATTTTTCGATTTCCCGATGAAAGGAATCAACGGTTCAATCTTCCTTGAGATCGACAATTCAATACCTCCTCTGAGATTTTGAGTGATGAATGACTCTTAGCATCATCCTCCTCACAGTTTCTTTTGATCTAATGACAAACGACTATCGACGCTTCTCCCTCCAAGAATTCCTACCGTCTCTTCAGGTTCTCAATGACTTCTT
The DNA here is from genome assembly GCA_009831015.1 of Picea engelmannii. Taxonomy (NCBI): domain Eukaryota; kingdom Viridiplantae; phylum Streptophyta; class Pinopsida; order Pinales; family Pinaceae; genus Picea; species Picea engelmannii. The sequence goes on along the minus strand of ML794812.1, from coordinate 50,077 downwards.
TCCAAATATCTTGGTGTCAATTATTCTAGACTTGACTTCTTCCCTAACTTGAAGGATTTTGAATATTTCGAAGGCTTCGACGGTGTTTTCCCTCCCAAGCTTCGGTTAATGAAATTTTAACTTCACCTTGCCACACACTTGCGCTCTGCGTGCGAACTTGCATTGTTTCTCCCCGAGCTTTTAACTTACTCAGTCTCAAAGGGACTCGACCCTTCTGTGTTTTCCAAAAGACTTTCTGCTGCCCTCCTGGCACCCTCTATGCTCATCTCCTGGAGTCTTTCGAACTTAAAACAAGTTCCCTCTATAAGCACTCCTTGCGCTTGATATGCACACTCTACATACAAAATTTCTATGCTATCTCTTTTGAGCTCCATTTTCTGAACTGGAAGCATTATGTGTCTCTTCCATTTCTTTGCACTTTGTGGAAATTCAAATCAGTTTTGGCACTCATCAACCTTTTGCAATACAATGCCCAGATGACTAGAATTTGTCAGGCCTTCATTTCTTGACAATTCCTTCATCGTTCATAAACAATCTAATTTAAGAAAATGTTTCAATTTCACAAATTTTCCGAGCTCTGCTCGGCTCTGTACTTTTGGGTAATAGCTCCTTCTTTCTTAGTCCATACCCACATGACCAAGGGTCGTGACCAAGTGCTATACTACTAGGTGCTACAAGGCTCTCCAAACGAAACTTTGGGTTTCGGGATTTTGGGGCTTTGGGGTTTCAGGTTTCGGGGTTTTGGTCCCAGAGGTTCTCACACTCGCTTCCCTCTCCAACTCCCGACTTCCGAAAATTCGATTTCCTTACCCTTCGGGCCCACAACACAGTTGTCGCCCACCAAGGTAGTGACACATGGTGTCCTTAAGAAGGTCCACCTCACTCCCAGCAATATCAGGGGGGCCCACTACTTTCACTTTTCGTTTCGGAGTTTCGAGCATCAAGAGTTCATGCATCTACACATCTCGAACTTTCGTTTGCCAAAATTTTGAAATTACGGTCTATTCATCTACTTGATCCAACGATCAAGTTCCTCTCCTATGATCTACGGTGTAGATCGTTTCGGGATTTCAGGGTTTTTGGTTTTTCGGTAACCAGGAGTTCATGATGCAACGACTCCAAATCTCTTATCGCTTCAATCCCTGAATTTCGATATGGAGATTCATGTATGAGATCAATGACTGTGAGCCTTCCCTGATTCGACAATCTAGATCTCTCCTACGCTTACACCTATCAAATCTCTTCATCCCTAACTTCCTCGCTAGTTGGCTGGATCTGATGGCTCACAGGATTTCGACACTTCTTCTTGGAAGTGCTCCACTGTCTGATTCTACCCTTGTTAATCTCTTTCACGATTCGAGACTTGGAGTGACCAAGAATTTGGCTTGCGCTCCAAGTTCACGATCCTTGAATTCACGAAATGATCCAATGGTTCAAACCAACCACAACCAATGACCCATGTTTACTGTAGATCCTAGGGTGTCGAGTTTCTCCATCCACTAACCACCTTGCAACTTTTGGCTATCTTACGACCCTCACAATTTCACGAGTTCTCCACAGAGAATTCTGATCGTCCAACTCTACTTCTCAAGGACTTTTGGACAATGACTTGGTACCCTCCTTCTGAACCTTCATCTACTTGATCCAACACTTATGGTGTGGAGTTCTCTCTCTCCTCGTGGCCATATACCACACCGACTGCAGTTTTATAATACCACTACACCTCCTGAGCTTTGTAACATGGTCAAGTAGTCTGTTGACACTGAGAAACATTCTAAGGTCTGAAATTAGTTCTTCAGATACAATTTATTCTCAAAACCTTGGTCCAAAGACCACTTATCGAGCCCATCTAGGCTTAGCATTGAAACTATGCTCCGATATCATACTATAGCTCTCCCCGACTGTCAACCCACTGTCCAGGCAATGCTACTGTGTAGAACAACATCATTCTCATACTCAATTAATAACATGCATTTAAATCAAATTAAACACATTTAACTCAGAGTAAGCACAAGATTACTGCTAACATAAATAATCCCTGGCATTAACAATAATTCATATGCACAATAGAATATATGATACATATAAGCATCACAGGCATGCAAAACATAATATTAAGCATAAGATGATACTTATCTTTGAAACCATGGTAATTCCACCAACTACGTGCATGCCTTCCATGAACCTCCTAGCCTTAGACCACACTGCTCATCATGCTCAGTAGTGGGTCACCCCTGAGCTGGGACTAAGCTCCACCCAAGGAAAGGAATCCTAGTCTAGGCTAAGGTTACACGGAAAACTGCAAAGAATAACCGGAAGGATTCTTCCCAGGATGCCTTCTTATGCCCACTACTCACGGACTCTCATTCCCCACATGCATGTTCCGCCCAGTAGTATACACCTTCACAAGCATAGTCCATCAATGCTTCACCTCCCTCTCTGGGTCTCAGTAGCAAGCTGGATCAAGAAGTCTTAGAGCTCCGTAGCTGGTGTTGGACTCTCTCTGGGAGAAAACCACTTCCCATTAGACTCTCTCACCTGGAGGGAGTTGCTCACAGGCTTGACAACCTGTTTCTTCTACCATGGGCCTGACAACTCACTTCTTCAGCACACCCTTTGACTCAATTCCAACCGGGTGAGGGAAACCACAACAACATCAAGCACTTAGTTGACATCGGGATGACGACCACGATAGAAAATGGGCATAGTCCCGCAAATGGCAATGACCAGATGCTAAAACACAGCACGCTCAGGCGATTATCCAGGTGTCGGGTTCTATAGAAGACATAAATTGGCTCACGGTTTACCGGTTATAGGATGCATGACAGTAAATTATGCAGAGGTCAACGATGGAGGCCAAACGTAGAGACCAGACACATAGGTCACACAGTTTAGACAACGAATGACAGAATGGAGAACGAACCCTCAACTCAGTTGACGCTTCAGATTTTAACCACATGCACCTAGGTCGACACTTGTCTTCCTAGGGCTACATGCGTTCCCTTTTGCACACTTGGAGCTGCAAGCGTTGGCTCTCCCAGGACTTAGAAACATGTTTATCACATAGCTTTTGGAATAATAATAAATTATTATTCCCAAGGACTTAAGCCCCTAGGATTAGCCCCTAGGCTCAACAATTAGCCTCACCTTCCAACCTTCCAGCCCCCAATCCCTTACCCACTCTGTGGAATCTTAGTCACCCATCAATCATTCATCGTGGTCGGTCTACATGCAATGGTGTTTATATTTTTGTTAATGTTCTGGATGATTACATATACAAAAGTAGTCTCTCGGCCTTAACACTTAGGCTCTCCAGCCTAATAACACATAAGTCCACCATCTTATATAAACTTGGCTCACTAGCCTATAAAACATAATTACAATTCATAATGCAATCTCTATACTTCATAGACATGATTTACAATAGGGCTTGGCCTTGGGGACATTACACAGGCAGTTGACCAAACACTTACAGTCTGAGAGGCTATTCTCCATACCCTCAAAGAGAATTTGTTCATGGCACAGAATTGCATGAAGCAAAAAGCAGATCACGATCGCTTTGAATGTTAATTTGCAGAAGGGGATCAAGAGTTTCTTCGACTGCAACCTTACAAGAAAAATTCCCTCATGGCCGAGCATTGTCAGAAGCTAGCGCCCAAATTTTATGGTCCTTATACAGTTCTCAAGTGTGTGGGACAATTGGCCTATCAGTTAGCTTTGCCCAGTCACTCTAAGCTACATCATGTTTTTCATGTTTCATGCTTAAAGACATTTATTAGAAATAAGTGCCAAATTCAAACCAACATTCCCGAGTTAGACGAAGAAGGATCCATTTGGCTACAACCATAAGCAGTTTTGGACCAGCGTGAGCGTCGCCTGTGTCAGAGAACCATCAAGGAAGTGTTAGTCGAGTGGAAAGATACAACTGCAGCAGATGGCACTTGGGAACCAGCTACCATTCTGCAACAATTTCCACATCTCAAGCCTTGAGGAAAAGGATGTTTGTAAAGGGGAGGACATGTTAGGGTCCTAACCTGCACATAGGTAGAACAATATATTCAGATGTAATAAACGTCAATATTAATAAGTCCTTGCAATAAAATAGAATAAGTCGAATGTAATAAGAGCTAATAGAATCTTCCACTTCTAGAATGATCTTCCTCTAGATGCTTCTTTTGATAGACATATTTATTATAAATAGGAGTCGAGGGTATGAGAACCCTAGCTTGGATATTATTGTAATAGAGCTCTTCTCGACTGGAGGTTTCCCCCTCAAAGAGGCCCGTGAACATTTCTCTCAGAATCAAAGTGTTATTTATGTTGTTATTCTTATATCATTTCAGTGTTATTGTGGTGATTGTTCTGGTTATATTGTTGTTATTCTTCCATTTACAACATTTTATTTATGTTCTACATACTTTTTATATCTGGTATATTACAGTGACTTTGGCATAGAAGATTTCAAGACAATAATGAAGGATTAATTTGAAATGATGGATTTGGGGCTTATGAGATATTTTCTATGAATAGAAGTACATCAGTCTAAAACTGGCATATATGTCTCACAGTCCAAGTATGCGCATGAAATATTGAAAATATTCAATATGGTGAATTCAAAAGTAGCACCAACACCTGTCATAACATGATTGAAGCTAAGCAAGGAAGATAAAGGATCCAAGGTGGATCCCACATTGTTTAAAAGACTGGTAGACATTCTTATGTATCTAAAAACAAAAAGACTAGACATTATGTATGGAGTAAGTATAATTTCAAGGTTCATGGAAAATCCAAAAGAATCACGTTGGAAGGAAGGAAAGAGAATATTGAGATATGTGAAAGGAACAAAATATTTTGGCATCAAGTACTCCACTTCAGAAGATTTCAAACTCACTCAATACACTGACAGTGATTGTGGAGGCAACATTGATGATAGGAAAAGTACCTATGGGTACAAATTTTATTTTGGAACATGTATGGTATCATGGGCATCAAGTAAGCAACCCATAGTGAGACTTTATTCAGCAGAAGCATAATACGTCGCAACTACAAGTGCAACTTGTCAAGCAGTATGGATGAGAAGGATGTTAAAAGATTTGTTGCAGGAACAAAATGAACCAACTATAGTTTTCTATGACAACAATTCAACCATCATGTTATCAAAGAATCATGTGTTTCACAAGAAAACCAAGCACATTCATATGCGGTATCATTTCATCAGAGAATTGGTAAATAACAAAGAGATCTGTTTAGAATTTTGCAGATCGAAAGAACATGTCACAGACATTTTTACAAAGGATTTATTAAGAGATTCATTTCAACATTTGTGCAATAGCCTCGGAGTTTGCACAGTAACAGATGAGTGACAGTGAAATGAAAATTAAAATTTTTGTTGTAATTTTCTTTTGTAATCCCACCAACTTATAATTAAGGGGAGTGTTGGAAAATGTAATTACAAGTCGGTGAGATCTTCACGTCTCCATTGATTTTTCTATCAGTCATTTTTTCAGTAATTTTCCAGTTAGTAGAAATATCAGTTGGACAGTCTGACAATTGTAAGTGCAAAGTCACACATTTACTCAAAAGTGAGTCGACAAACATGAAGTTATAAATGGAACCAAAACCTATCTTATCAATCTATGTTAAGTGGTTGAAGTGTCATTCAAATTAATGAAAGTCTTTATTGTTGAGTCGGTCTTAGCTTCTATAGGAAGTCTTAGTTAGTGTCTATATAAGTCTGAGTTATTTAGTTAGTCAAAGAGGCTGTAGAATGCTTAAGAGGAGAAGTTGATGCCTAGAGAAGAAGCAAAGAGGTAGATAGAACCAACAATAGTTGAAGAGTTGACAAAAGAAATCATTAGAGTTGAAGCTCATCTCTGTCATTGTATTTTGTATTCACGCACAGCGTCGAAATTCATTAATATAAAGTTTTTGTGTATTGACAAAGTTTTTGTCTTATTTTTGAGTGTATGTGCTAAGAATAACACTAAGATATTCCACATTCATAAATCATTTCATTAAGTGTGTGTATTCACAGTGCGCAGCAAACTGAGCAGTCAATGTACTGTGCACTGGTCTTGAGAACTCTGTAGCGTAGCCTCTTTGGTGCACAGTATTTGAAACTGTGATGAGCAAAGTAGATTGCGCACACTATTGATCCATTGAATCTTCCCTTCACTAAGATGATATTCCAATGAGATTGATTGGGATAACAATAAGCAATTAATTACTATAAGAGTTATTTATTGACAATTAATTACTATAACAATTATTATTGACATTTTGAACATTACAACAATTATTTATTGACATTTTGAATATATTGTAATATTGTACCATGAATTTCTTATTTCTTATTTTATTTTCTACTCTCATCAAATTTTACATTTCTTATTAAATATATGAATTATTTACATTGTTACAATGATCATTAGGTATATTTATTTAAAAATACAACATATTAGTGAAATAATTATATTCAAATACAATAATTATAATATAAAATGAATATTATAAAAAATATTAAATTTTTCTATTAACATTTTATTAAAAAAACAAAAAGTTGCATTTTCATACCTCCACCATTAAAAAATCAACACTTTGCTATAATTTCTTTATTTGAATTAAATGATGAAGTTTATCCATATTTATGCATTGGTGCATATTATACTTATTTATGCACTGGTGCAATAAAACTGTAATAAAACACTCATGCTTTTAATGACAACAAATATACCACTTCCTTCAATAATGCCATCCGTCATTTATTTGCAAATTAAAAAAGTATTTATAAGTCTCATAGTATTCTAGGATGTGGTACCAAAAGTTTGATTCTCTTGTTGTGTTCGGATTGACTTGGGGCTATTAAGAATGAATATTATGAGAAATAGAACAAATAGAAAGATTTGGTTGAGCCATAGTAACTATGTAAACTTTGTGCTACATTTTTTTAACATGGTAGATTACAAACCATTGAGTGTTTTGATATTCATGAGAACTAAGATTTCAATTGAGCAATGTCCTACAACACCCACAAAGATGGAGGATATTGCTCATGTTCCTTATTAGTAGTTTGATGTATGCTATGGTTTGGACATGAATATTGAGTTGCAATGAAGATGATATTCAAGTATTTGGAAGGTACTTGTCAATATTCTATTTTCTATCATATTGATTTTTTAGGGGACCCAAATGTGGATTTTGATTGGGCAAGGGATGTAGATAGAGGGAGATCTACAAGTTGATACATGTTTCCATTGTTTGGTGGATAAGTAAGATGGATGAACAAGCTGTAGAGAGGTAGAGTATGTGGCAGCTATTCATGCCTATAAGGAGGTCATTTGGCTTATGAAATTGTGTTCAAAAGTAACGCTAATTAGAAAGATATTATACTTCAATGTGATAGTAAAAGTGTCATTTGTTTAGCTAAGAACCCAAACTTTCATCCAAAGACAAAGTATATAGATATCCAGTACCATTTCAATGGAGACATAGTAGAGTATGGAAAAGTGATACTAGACATGGTAGAGTATGGAAAAGTGATACTAGAGAAAGTAGACACTTTGCAAAATGTTGTCAGTAATCACAAGTAAATTCAAGTGGTGCTGTGAGGAATAAATGTAAAGCAAGGAACAAATACAAAGATATAGAAGGAAATAATGCAGATTACTAACAAGCAATAAATTCTAAGCAAACAATAGAATTGTTAATGATTTTCATCATTTAGAATTGGAAAACCATATATACTTTATGGTTTTGTTGTTACACTACCCATGAACACTCTTACTTACCTAGAGCAAACTTTGTAATGTATTGTAACCATTTAAATGTTAAATAATGCAATGATTAAAGTATTTTTTTTATATTTTTGTGTTGTTTATTATTACTATTATGTTAATTTAGTTTCTCCATAATCTTCAAACATATTCACCATATATGTTAAAATGATCAATCAAGACCTGTTAACATATTCACCATATATGTTAAAATTAATTAAAATGATCAATCAGAACCTGTTATTTTGTCAAAGCTACAGAAGTTTTAGGAATTATCTGCTGTATTTGAGATGGTAGAGTGGAACTCACGTATTCAATGGTACATATCTGGGTAGGTTTTCATTCCTCGTGAGATTTTATTTGTATGGCTAATGGACTAATCCCACCCCACTGTCGTTGGTGAGTCAGAAACAATGTATATATCGATGAGAATAAAAATCTGGGTGTGAGCAGGAATCGTTGGTGAATGAGAAACAATGTTAAATATATTGCAATTTCATAACAATATTCAAATAGAGCAGGAATCACGGGTTATTACCAGATATTGACAGTTGGAATTCGCGCATACTGCCACCAGTGGGCTACGCGACGGTGGACGCAATGCTGAAATATGTTAGACCAAATAGAATTTTATCTAAGCAGCCCATGAACACGATCCCCCACAGTAAAATTACAGCGAGCATCCATCTAACAAACAACTCAGTTTTTTCATATATATTGGAATGTTTGGATGCGAAAATCATTCATATATTTATATTGGAATGTTTGGATGTGAAAATGATATATATGTATTAGAATGTTTGTTTGTGAAAATCATATATGTAGAGATATTTTTCTAATGTGATAACAATGAGTAACTAATAACTATAACAATTATTTATTGATATTTTCAATATTTTAGAATTTTTTTAATTGTTTTATGAGTTATTTTTTTATTATTTTATTGTAATATCCACTATTATGAAATGTTTCATTGCTGGTTAAATATATGGATTATTTACATTGTTATAATGATATTTTGATATACTTGTTTAAATGATATAACATATTAACGAAGTGATTATATCCAAACACAATAATTAAAATATAAAATCAATAAAATGAGTAACTAATAACTATAACAATTATTTATTGATATTCTCAATATTTTAGATTTTTTTTTATTGTTTTATGAGTTATTTATTTATTATTTTATTGTATTATCCACTATTATGAAATGTTTCATTGCTGGTTAAATATATGGATTATTTACATTGTTATAATGATACTTTGATATATTTGTTTAAATGATATAACATATTAATGAAGTGATTATATCCAAACACAATAATTAAAATATAAAATCAATATTATAAACAATATTTGTTTTTCTTAATGTTTAATGGACATTTTGTTTAAAAAACAAGAAGTTGCATTTTCTTGTCATGGAAAAGTTCAACACATTGCTACATTTTGTTCATTTGAACTAAATGATGTGGTTTATCCATATTTACCCATTGATGCTTGAACTAAATGTTGTGGTTTATCCATATTTATGAATTGGTGCAATTTATACATATTTATGCAATGTGCAAGAAATGTGTAGTAAAAACACTTATGAACTAAATGGTGTGGTTTATCCATATTTATGAATTGGTGCATTTTATACATATTTATGCATTGGTGCAAGAAAACTGTAATAAAAACACTCATGCTCTTAATGACAACAAATATACTACTTCCTTCAATAATATCATTAGTCATTGATTTGCAAATTAACAAAGTCTTTATATGGTCTCATAGTATCCTAGGATGTGATACCAAAAGTTTGATTCTTTTGTGTTGGTATTGAGATTTTTGAGATCCAAATCAAATCAATATGTGTATTACAAACATGGGGATGGTCTTTTTCTTGTTATCACTCTATATATAAATCATATGTTGTTAATAGTAAGGATGTGATTCATGATCTGAAGTCTCAACTTTTAATGCAATTGAATATGAATGCCTTGAGGGCTATTAAGAACGGATAAAAAAGAGAGATAAAACAAATAGAAATCTTTGGTTGAGTCAGACTAACTATGCAAACTTTTTGCTACAATTTTTTAGCTTAGTAGATTGTAGGCCAATTGACTGTTTTGATTTTATTGAGAACTAATATTTCACTTGAACAATGTCCTACAACATCCACAAAGATGGAGGATATGGCTTGTGTTCCTTATGCTAGTGCAATTGTGTAAGGAAGTGGGAGTCTTGAGTCATTCATGGCTAATGTTGGACATGAATATTGAGTTGCTTTCTATCATAATGATGTTTTAGGAGACCCACATGTGAATTTTAATTGGGAAAGGGATGTAGATAGAAGGAGATATACAAGGTGATACTTTTGTTTTTATTGTTAGGTGAATCAGTAAGTTGGAAGAACAAGTTATAAGATATGACCATTTTTCCACTATAGAGGTAGAGTATGTGGCACTTATTCATGTATGTAAGGAGGCCATTTGGATTATGAAATTATGTTCAAGCTAATTCAGAAAGATACTACAATTCAATGTAGTAGTAATAGTGTCATTTGTTTGCCTAGGAACTTAAATTTTCATCCAAAGACAATATATAGATATTGAGTACCATTTCATCACGGATATAATAGAGTATGAAAAAGTGATACTAGAGAAAACTGACATTTTGTAGAATGTTGTTGGTAAACATAAGTAAATTCAAGTAGTCATGTGAGTTTATGAATCTTATGACCAGTTGCAATTAACTCTAGGTTTGATGCATTCTCCATATGACAAGTGGGAAAGTGTTAGGATTAAAGGCACATCACTGAATAAATATAAAGATATAGCAGGAAATAATGCAGATTACTACCTAGCAATTAATGCTAAACAATGATAGAATTATTGATGGTTTTCATCCTTTAGATTTTGGAAAATTATAAATAGTTTATGATTTTGTTATTACATTACTAATAAATTATAGAGAAAATTTTGTAATGAATTTTCACCATTATAATAAAATAAATATTCTTTAAAGTGTAGAAGCGTTTTCCCAAGTAAATGTTTTTATGTTTTTTTTTTAATATATATTTTATGATTTTGTATTGTTTATTATTGCCATTATATTTATCTGATTTCTCTGCACAATATTCTATGAAGCATATTCAACATATATGTTAAAATTAATTGAAAATATCGATCTGGAACTGTTATTTTGTCAAAGCTTTTTGTCAAGGCTACGCAAGTGTTAGGAATTATCTCTTGTATTTGAGATGGTAGAGTTGAACTCGCGTATTCAAT
>ML794812.1:18093-38977 GCA_009831015.1 Picea engelmannii | reverse complement strand
ACAGGATTATTAAATAGTATATCGTCAAATAACACAACTATGAATGTCGACAAAAATCTTGGGATCGATCAAGTAGTCTATCGTCCAACAACCACTGTTCAGAATCCAATGCACATTGATATCATCTGCATCATATTATTTATGATCGTTTTAATTTTATTGTTGGAGTATTCATGTGCTGTGTGTCATATTTCAGCATTATGTCCGCCATCAACAGCGGCCTCCGCACGAGATCCAACGGTCATTGTTTCCTGCAGCATCTAACCCACAGCTATTCTTCGTAATATTAAATCCATAATCTCTGTCAGGGCAGAAGCACCCAGAACAGGAACAACATGACAAAGTGTATGATTGAATGTGCAATTTCATAACAATATTAAAATAGAGCAAGAATCTACTACACGGGTTATCGCTAGATATTTACTTTTGTCGAAAGCACAATTCTTAAAATGATGTTGTGTGGAAATGTTGTTCAGATAAACAAAGAGAAAACCAGGTGATAACCTCCTACGACATGTATTTGAATTAATATTTGTATTAAATTGTGTTTGAAACTCCTTCATGGCTATTATTTTTAATAAACTATACGTCACAATCTGCATGATATAATTGTTGTTATAATAATGTGTTTATAATTATTTTCAATAATTATGCTTTCCTTCTTGTTGTTCAGTAAACCAGAAAACATTGACAATTGGAACTCGCGCATAGTGCCGCCAGTGGGCTGCGTGATGGTGGACGCAATGCTGAAATATGACAGACGAGAGAGAATTATATCTAAGCAGCCCATAAACACGATCCCAACAATAAAATTACAGCGAGCATCCATCTAACCAACAACTCAGTATATTGGAATGTTTATATGTGAAAATCATATAGATGTAAGTGTTGGAAATTGTAATTACAAGTGGTTGAGATTTTCATTTCTCTTTCAGTGAGCCGTAAATCTTCTCAAGGTTTGTTAAGTGGTTGAAGTGTCATTCAAATTAATGACAGTCTTTATTGTTGAGTCGGTTAGGTAGAGAGAACCAACACCAATGACACAATTCATTAATATCAAGTTTTTGTGTATTGACAAAGTTTTTGTCTTATTTGTGAGTGTATGTGCTAAGTATAGCACCATATTATTCTGCATTCATAAATCATTTCATTAAGTGTGTATCTTGACACCGCGCAATTGAGAACTTTGTAGTGTAGCCTGTTTGTGAAATTGGGTTGAGCAGAGTACACTGCGTGCACTCTTGGATCTTCCTTTCAAATTGGTATCAGGGTAGGTTCTATCAGAGTAGAAACTCTATTGAAAGTAAAATATGGCTTCTACCTCAAATCTGCAACCTTCCACTTTTATAGGAAAGAATTATGATATGTGGTCCTTAACCATGAAGGCCTTGTTCCGAAGTCAAGATGTAAGGGAAATAGTTGAGAATCGCTATCTAGAACCAGTAGAGGCAACATACAATGCCCTCACACAAGCTAAGAAATATGTTTTGGAAGATCAAAGAAATAAGGATGGAAAGGCATTATTTTACATACATCAAGCCATGCATGAGAGCATACTTCCAAGAGTCGCATAAGCAAAGCAAGCCAAGGAAACATGGGACATATTAAAAACATCTTATCACGGTATGGACAAAGTAAAGACTGCAAAACTACAAATTCTTAGAAGGGATTTTGAAACCATGTCAATAGATTCATTCTACGCACTGATAAATCTGATTAAGTCTCATGGTGAAACCATAGAAGACATAAAATTTGTTGAGAAGGTGCTTAGGAGTCTTCCTCCTAAGTTTGATACCGTTGTTGTGACTCTAGAAGAAAGAAAAGACTTGAGTCACTTCAAGTTAGATGAACTGCAAGCTTCCATCATCAATAATGAACACAGATTGAATAGATCAAATATGTCATTGGAGAAAAAACTCCACTGGAAATAATACATTCAAATATTTGTGGACCAATGAAAACAACATCAATCGGAGGCACTACATATTTTTTGACATTCATTGATGATTTCTCAAGAAAGACATGGATTTATTCCTGAAAGCATAAATCTGATGCATTGAGTTGTTTTCAACAGTATAAATCACATGTGGAGAAATAGAGTAGTTATTTCATCAAGTTTCTAAGAATGGACAGAGGAGGATAATACATGTCAAGATAATTTCAAAACTTTTGTAAAGTTCATGGCATCTACAGGCAAGTTACTGCGTGATACACACCACAACAAAATTGTGTCGCGGAAAGAAAGAACAAAACCATCATGGAAAGGGCGTGCAATATGTTGACAACCAAACATTTGCCAAATGAGTATTGGGCTGAGGTAGTAGAAACTGCAGTATACATCTTGAATAGATGTTCGACAAAGAGTGTGAAGAATAGAGTTCCTCGGGCATCCTAGACAGGTTCAAAGAATAATGTGGTGCACTTAAAAGTTTTTGGTTGCGTCGTATATGCACATGTTCCATATGAACTCAGAAGGAAGCTAGACAACAAAGGACATACATGTATATTTTTGGGGTATTTTGAAGAAACAAAAGGATACAAGTTGTATGACCCTGTCGCGAGAAAAGTCATAATAAACCACGATGCTCAGTTCGTGGAGAATGAAGCATTGGATGGAACCATAACAAAGACAGTAAAAATAATTGACGCAATGGAGCATGATGATACAAAATATGAAGTGATTCAAACATCATGCACAAGCCAGTGTGTAGTCCCATCTACATCTAGCACTGCAACGCAAATTACCGCGCAAAATAATCCAGTAAGAAAAATCGGTGCACAGTCTACACCTAGAGCGCAACAAACATAAACAAGCAGTCCAAGCAACTCTACATCTCCAAATCCAACTTTAGCAAGTTTGTTACCAAGAAAGACAAGAAGTTTGCACGACATCTAGAATGAAGACACAACAAATTCATTTTTAGTTTTTTCTCTGTTTTCACAAATAGATGATCCATTAACTTTTGAAGAAGTAGTCAAAGATGATGTGTGGGAACAAGCCATGGTTGAAGAAATCATATGCATAGAGAACAATCAAACATGGAATTTGGTTGATGTACCTGAAGACAAGGATTTTATAAGTGTCAAGTGGATTTATAAAACAAAGCAAGATGCAGAAGGAAATGTACAAAATTACAAGGAAAGGTTAGTTTCAAGAGGCTTTACATAACAACCTAGAATTGATTTCAATGAAACATTTGCACCAGTTGTGCGCATTGACATAGTCAAAACCATGTTAGCTATTGACACGCAATACAACTGGCCAGTTTATCAGATGGATGTAAAGTCAACATTCTTGAAAGGAAACTTAGAAGAATAAGTATATGTGGAACAACCACAAGGTTATGAGGTTCCGGGACAAGAAGACAAAGTATACAGATTGAAGAAATAACTGTATGGTTTAAAACAATCTTCGAGCACTTGGTATAGTCACATAGATTCCTATCTAACATGGAATCAATTTCAGAGAAGTGAAAATGAGCAAACATTATACATGAAATCAAATAAACAAGGTAATGTATTAATTGTTTGTTTACATGTGGATGATTTGATATTTAGAGGTGATTGTTAGGGTCCTAACCTGCACATAGGTAGAAAAATATATTCGAATGTAATAAAGCTCAATATTAATAAGGCCTTGCAATAAAATAGAATAAGTCGAATGTAAGAAGACCTAATAGAAGCTTCCTCTTCTAGAAGGATCTTCCTCTAGATGCTTCTTTTGATAGACATATTTAGTATAAATAGGAGTTGAGGGTCTGAGAACCCTAGCTTGGATATTATTGTAATAGAGCTCTGCTCGACTCGAGGTTTCTTCCTCGAAGAGGCCCGCGAACATTGCTCTCGGAATCAAAGTGTTATTTCTGTTGTTATTCTTATATCATTTCAGTGTTATTGTGGTGATTGTTTTGGTTATATTGTTATTATTCTGCCATTTCTAGCATTTTATTTCTGTTCTGAATACTTTTTATATCTAGTATATTAAAAGTGGTATGAGAGCACTTTCCTCGGCAGAAATTGTGGGTTAAATTTTTTTCAGGTTAGAGACGTATTCTGATGTCTTTAAGCCATAGAGATATGTCATTACATGCATAAACCCACGGTTGAGGGATTCATACACACAGGAAATACAAGTGGTACTTAAGCGCACATCTGTTGGCTACCCTTGTAACCCCTGTTGGTACCCCTTTGAGTGGTAACGCATCAAACAACACTTGTGTACGGATTGGCCTAGATTACTTGAAGTCCTCTTTAGATAAACCGATTGATCGCCTGACTGCTATAGTGCCACCGATAACAACACTCGAGAAGATACTCTCTAGTAAATGGGTAGTCGGGTAGTACGACCAAGGGTACGATCTAGCCTCCCTAGTTAGTTCCCTGAGATATTGAGCCAAGTACTACTGTTGGACCTCGCATGTATATCAGAGAGCTATAGCATAGGGCAAACCCTTGTTTGTAGAACCCTTGAATAGCTAACCCTTAGGTACAGAAACATAAAAAAAATAAAACAAACAAGATCTATTGCCCCACAACTCTGTTCGGGTTGCCAAATCACTACACATTTCTTCTTGGTTAATTATTTGGGCATTTCATCACTGTAGTATTCTTCAGACCAGAGTATAACTCCGCAGCTGAAAAAAAAAATTCTATAAATTTTTGCACCATTATTTGAGACCTATTCCATTGGATTCATCTCTTCGCCCTTATCACATTGATACATATCATTTTTCAACAATTTTTTTGACCCCACCCACCCCATTTTGGTTCCCTCATCATCATGGCCCATACCCATAGCCAAGACTTGGAAGCTCGCTTCAATACCTTCCAATCTAATTTCATCGAGACCCAATAAGAAGTGAAACAACTCAGTGCCAATGTTGCCACCATCAATACAACCATGTAGTCCTCAATGGAGGAAATCAAACAAGACCTGACCACCCAGCTTGAATCTGTCATTTCGATGCTTTGCAACAAACTGCATATCCCTACAGATAACCCTTTATCTGACCCACCTCCACTTACTGAAGTTGAAAATTCCTCTCATTACCATAACTTTCAGCACCATCACTTTCAACATGACCTATGCCTTCTGCAGTTGGATGTGACCAAATTTTATGGCTCAGATCCCATTGGTTGGGTAACCCAAATGGAACACTATTTCTCTTTATACGACATTACAGATGACTTGGCAAAACTCCAGTATGGTGTTCTCCATCTAGATCAAGAACGTTGGGAATGGTGGCAATGGAGAAAAACTTATTGTCAAGGGTATATTGCCTAGACACACTTTGTGGAAGAGATTTATGACCGCTTTGACACTGACACCAACCATTTGGATCGTTTGACAAAGTTGAAACAATCAGGAATAGTGGAAGACTTTATAGCTGCTTTTGAGTGCCTGGCTTTTTGGATAGAGGGCATGTCGATGCCTTTTTCCGAGAGTGTTTTATCAGTGGTCTCAAGGATGAGATCCGGGCCCATGTCCTCATTGATCGGCCTCAGAGTTTGGTGGAGGCTACTAAAATAGCTAAAGAAGCACAATAGGTTGTATCTTCTCAAAACCGGAAATCCTCCTTTATCCCTCGCACTAAACCAGTAAATCTTAAACCAGTAAATGACAAATATTTCTCAGGCCACAAGTGTAAGGAACAAAATCTTTTTATGGCCATCTCAGAGGATATTTTAGAAGAGGATGTTGAAACTCCCCTTGTGTCTGAGTCACTTGAAACCACTAACATAACCCCTCCCTCAGACCCTCTCGAGGTAGAACCGATTATTTCCCTAAATTCTCTCACTGGCTTCTTTGCTCCCCAAACCCTCAAGCTAATCGGTTACATCAAGCATAAGAAGGTCATCATTCTGGTTGATAGTGGAAGCAAGCATAATTTTATTCATCGCCACATTGCCCAAAAAACTCATTGCTACATCCATGCAGTCAATAATTTTCAAATCATCATTGTCAATGGGGGCTCCATGAAATGTGGAGGGCGTTGTGAAAATGTTCGTCTCCAAATTGGTGACTACCACCTGAAATATTATATGTTTGTTATCGACATGGGAGGTTGTGACATTGTGTTGGGTGTAGACTGGCTAAGGACTTTGGGTCCCATTCTCATGGATTTTAAGGAATTAACCATGGAATTTGACCAAGAGGGCCAACAATATAAGTTGCAAGGCATCATCGTCGGTTCACTTGAGATCATTAGTTCCCATCGCATGGAAAAGCTGCTCAAAAAAGGTCATTCTGGTGTTATTGCCCAACTCCATGCCATACAAGCAATGAAGACACCCTCGGTGCCACAAGACCTCCAATCCATCCTTTCTAAAAATCAAGTGGTCTTTTCCACTCCCCAGGGACTCCCTCCTTCCCGTGGTGTTCATGATCATTCCATTCCTCTTGTACCAGGAATCCTTCCTCCCAATATCCATTCGTATCATCATCCCTTTTCCCAAAAAAATGAAATTGAGAAAATGGTCAAGGAACTCCTTAACGTAGGCGTTATCCGCCCTAGTACAGGGCCCTACTCTTCTCTGGTGGTCATGGTCTTGAAGAAATAAGGTTCTTGGTGAATGTGTCCTGACTTTCGTGCCCTCAATAAACTTATCATTAAAGACAAATTTCCCATTCCTGTCATTGATGACCTCTTGGATGAATTGAGTGGCACCCAGTTCTTTACTAAACTTGATCTTCATTCTGGATACCACCAGATATGTATGAAAGAGGCAGACATTCCCAAGATTTCCTTTAGAATTAATGAGGGCCACTATGAGTTTTTGGTCATGCCCTTTGGCTTGTGTAATGCCCTCTCCACCTTCCAAAGCCTCATGAATCATGTCTTTCATCCTTTTCTCCATTATTTTTTCTTAGTTTTCTTTGATGATATCCTTATCTATAGCAAAACCTAGACAGACCATCTTGCTCATGTGGATTGATTTCTCCATCTACTCTCTCAGCACCAACTTTTCCTGAAACAGTTTAAATGTGCTTTTGGTTCCTTAGAAGTCGAGTACTTGGGTCATCTAGTTGCGAAGGACAACGTCAGGGTGGATCCTAAAAAGATTGATGCTATGCAATACTGGCCTCACCCAAAGACTCTCAAAATCTTGCGTGGATTTCTGGTCTTAATAGGTTATTATCGCAAGTTTGTTAAGAATTATGGAAAGATTGTAGTACCTCGCACTACACTCCTAAAAAAGAACTCTTTCACTTGGACTCCAGTAACTTCTCAAGCTTTTCAAACCTTGAATATGACCATGTGCACCACTCCATTCCTAGCCTTTCCTGATTTCACAAAGACCTTTGTTTTGGAATGTGATGCTTCATGGAAAGGAATTGGAGTTGTCCTTATGCAAGAGGGTGAGCCTTTGACCTTTACCAGCAAGAAACTATCTGAAAGAAATCTAGGAAAATCAATCTATAAAAAGGAAATGTTGGCTATTTTGCATGCCATTGATTTGTGGCAGCCTTATATTTTGGGGCAACGCTTCCAAATTAAGACAAACCATCAAAGCCTCAAGTATTTTCTGGAACAACACATTTCCTCCCCGGAGCAACAAAAATGGGTGACTAAGCTCTTTGTATATGATTATGACATCATTTACAAGGAAGGAAAAGAAAATGTGGTTATAGATGCACTTTCCCAAAAATATGAAGATGGCGGATCCCTTTTTTCTCTTTCCTTCATTGTACTAGATTGGCTCCAAGCCGTTCGTCAGGAATGGCTACATGATCCCAGAAGTTCGCATTTGATCCAACAATTGCAGTCCAATTCTCCATGTTCCCCAGGGTACTCTTGGCTCCATGATGAGCTTCGATACAAGGGCCATTTGTATTTAAGTAAACAGTCAAAACTTAAATCCATGGTACTTTCTGAGCTTCATGCTACACCCAGAACTGGGCACTCCGGGTTTACCAAAACCTATGACAGGGTCAAACGTTCTTTTTTCTGGGATGGTATGAAACAAGACATTCATAATTTTGTTGTTGAATGTGATGTGTGTCAATGCAAAAAGGGCGAAACAGTCAAATCTTCGGACACATTACAACCACTTCCGATTCCACATGCTATTTGAAGGGATATCTCTATGGATTTTATTACAAGCTTACCCAAATTGGGAAATAAATTAGTCATCATGGTGGTTGTTGATCACCTTTCCAAGTATGCCCATTTCTGTTCTCTTCAACACCCATTTACAACATCCATGATGGCTCAACATTTCATGGATTGAGTCTTCAAGATTCATGGCATGCTGCATTCTATTTTTTTTTATCGCGACCCAACTTTCACCAACAATTTTTGGCAAGAACTATTCAAGATACAAGGCACCAAATTACATCTCAACACAACTTATCATCCCCGGACTGATGGTCAAACGAAAGTCGTCAACAAGTGTTTGGAAACATATTTGGGGTGTTTTGCCTCGTAAAAGAAAAATTAGTGGGTTCAATGGTTACCCTTAGCTGAATGGTGGTATAACACTTCATACCATACAACTACACACATCACTCCTTTTGAAGTGGTATATGGACAAAATCCACCTTCAGTTCTCTCATACTTACCTGGTGTCTCGAAGGTCCAAACGGTTGACCAAACCCTTACAGTCTGAGAGGATATTCTCCGTACCCTCAAAGAGAATTTGTTCATGGAAAAGAATTGCATGAAGCAAAAAGCATATCACAGTCGCTTTGAACGTCAATTTGCAGAAGGGGATCAGGAGTTTCTTCGACTGAAAACTTACAAGAAAAATTCCCTCATGGACGAGCATTGTCAGAAGCTAGCACCCAAATTTTATGGTCTTTATACCATTCTCAAGTGTGTGGGACAGTTGGCCTATCAGTTAGCTTTGCCCAGTCATTCTAAGTTACATCCTGCTTTTCATGTTTCATGCTTAAAGAAGTTTATTGGAAATAAGTGCCAAATTCAAACCAACCTTCCCGAGTTAGATGAAGAAGGATCCATTTGGCTACAACCACAAACAGTTTTGGACCAGCGTGAGCGTTGCTTGCATCAGAGAACCATCAAGGAAGTGTTAGTCCAGTGGAAAGATACAACTCCAGCAGATGCCACTTGGGAACCAGCTACCATTTTGCAGCAATTTCCACATCTCAATCCTTGAGGACACGAATGTTTTTAAGGGGGAGGACATGTTAGGGTCCTAACCTGCACATAGGTAGAACAATATATTTGGATGTAATAAATGTCAATATTAATAAGGCCTTGCAATAAAATAGAATAAGTCGAATGTAAGAAGACCTAATAGAATCTTCCACTTCTAGAATGATCTTCCTCTAGATGCTTCTTTTGATAGACATATTTAGTATAAATAGGAGTCGAGGGTATGAGAACCCTAGCTTGGGTATTATTGTAATAGAGCTCTTCTCGACTAGAGGTTTCCCCCTCGAAGAGGCCCGTGAACATTGCTCTTAGAATCAAAGTGCTATTTATGTTGTTATTCTTATATCATTTCAGTGTTATTGTGGTGATTGTTCTGGTTATATTGTTGTTATTCTGTCATTTATAGAATTTTATTTATGTCCTGCATACTTTTATATCTGGTATATTACAATGACTTTGCCATAGAAGATTTGAAGACAGTAATGAAGGATTAATTTGAAATGACGGATTTGGGGCTTATGAGATATTTTCTAGGAATAGAAGTGCATCAGTCTAAAACTGGCATATCTGTCTCACAATCCAAGTATGCACATGAAATATTGAAAAGATTCAATATGGTGAATTCAAAAGCAGCACCAACACATGTCATAACATGATTGAAGTTAAGCAAGGAAGATAAAGGATCCAAGGTGGATCCCACACTGTTTAAAAGACTGGTAGACAGTCTTATGTATCTAAAAACGACAAGACCAGACATTATTAATGGAGTGTGACATCCCCCCAAAATAAATATTTTTAGTTTTGTGTGCTAGAAATTTGTTTCTGTTTTTGGCAAATTCGAATCTGGAAAATTTTTGCCATTTATGGAAATTTCAAATTTTGAATTTAATAATTGTATTTAATTATTGTGACTGTTAGGGAAAGATCTATTTGGAATCAACTAACTATTTGACTATGACACTTGTATCACAACAGAATATTTATATTAACTACAGGAGGACAAATGGAACAACCATGTTAAAAATCAGCTGACCATGACTCCATGAGTGGGGAAAAGTTGGAATTACCTCTGGGCTGATGATTACAAGTGGAAAATCAGAGATTTGGCCCCTGGTAGCCCCTGAAAATTAGGGATTAAGAAAGCTGCGAAAATCCCCAAAGGAGGGAAAAGCCCTGGGCAAAAAAATGGATAAATAGCATATGCGAGGAGGTAGGACACTACCAAGTATGCTGGGAAAGGATTTATGATCTCTCTTGTTGTTATGAACACTGTGGATTGAGTGTTAGACAAGAGGAGCTTGCTGAAATAGAATCGCCTTGTTGTTATGAGCATTGTTAAGTAAGTGTGAGGCAAGAGGATAACTGTTGGAATTGAAGGACATTGCTGAGGAGGAGTTTCCAAGTTCAGCCTCATGGATTCATGGTCAGGCTAGGTGGTGAATCGAGCAAGTGACTTTGGATGCCCTGTTCTACGGTTGGTAGGAACGTGGTTGTTCCCTCTGTCTTCCCACGGATTGGATTCAGATATGTTGATATACCCCTCTCTATTATGAATGGCTATGTTTTTACTTCAATGTCATAGTAAATCCGAACTAGAATGATGTCCATTCTCTATCTGAATGATTTTTCTGATGCATTGTATTGATTAAATCGGAACTGTAATGCTTTCCATTTTGTTTGTTGTGGGAAATATATGTGAAGGAAATCTGTAATTATATTTCTATAAGTAAGTAAGGAAAGGAGGATATTAACATCAATGAGGCAGATCCTCTATGTAGATAAATCCCCAGGAAACCAAACTCAGATCCCTCGGAACATCATTTATAATGACCAATCTCTGATGGAATGATATTCTTAATCATGTATTTACATAGATGCACAGATCTAGTGTTGTTGATGTTTAATGCATTGATTAAAAGAGGCTATTAGTGAATATTATAGAATTTACCTTATACGGAAAATTTTATCCTTTATGCCCTTGTGTGCGTATAAACTCATAAGTGTAGATTTTCAGAATTCTGTTAGGTAAACAGATATAGAATCCTTCTACCCCTACTATTTTTACATAACGAAAGTAAGAATACCAATACAAGGCAAAAATCTTAGAGCTATGAAAATAATGTGAATTTCGGCGTTCGGGACTTGCGAGTTACACTTATGCGAAGTTCCCTTGCTTTTCCAAACCCTGAAATCTCGAAGTGCGGGTCCCACTTTCCTATCTTTTTCGCAATTCAAAAGTTTTTATATGTTGGATGTTGACTTTTGAAACCCCAAAACCCCGAATCCTAAAATCCCAAAGTGTTGGTCCCACATCCTTTCACTTTTCAAAATTCGGGAGTTGTTGTGTATTGTTGTTTGTTTTTTTGAAAACCCGAAACCTCGAATCCCGAAATCCCGAAGTGTTGGTCCCACATCCTTTCACCTTTCGGAGTTTGGGAGTTCCTGTGTGTGGTTAATTGGCATTTGAAACCCTGAAACCCCGAATCCCGAAATCCCGAAATGTTAGTCCACGTTCCTTTTCGTAATTTCAAGAATTGTTTGTGTTTGATGTTTTGGCTTTTGAATTCGTGGGATTCCAAAACTCGAAAACGATGAAATGCGGGCCCCACTTTTACTTTTTCACATTTCGGAAGTTTGCATATGTTGTTGTTTGGGTACTTGAGCTCACGAAGTCCTGAACCCCGAAACCCCGAAATGCGGGCCCCACTTTTCCTTTTCACATTTCAGAATTTCGTATATGTTGAAGTTTGGGACACTTGAACTCATGAAGTTCCGAACCCCGAAACCACGAATCGCTAGTCCAACCTTCCCTTTGTTTCGCATTTCGAAGGTTTGTATTTGTTGATATTAGCTATTGTATTCGTGAATTTCTGAACTCTGAAATCCCGAATGCTGGTCACTTTTCGCGATTTCGGGAGTTGTTGTGTGTTGATGTTGGTTGTTGTACTCGTGAAATCCCGAACTCCGAAATCTCGACATGCTGGTCACTTTTCGCGATTTCGGGAGTCGTTGTGTGTTGAATGGAGAATCTTTCCATGATGGGAGGTATGGAAGTAACAAACCTATTTACAAGTCGCTCGTATAGTTAAACCTGTGCTGGTGTTATAGACATCATCATATAAGAAAATATTGGTAATTTTTACAAGACTTTAAATAACATTGAAGGGAGGAGTATACACTCATTGTATCATCGAGTAGGAAGTTTTAAGTTGCATAGTAAAGACAATCAACGATAGTAAGGTCTCTAACAAACTTTCAGACTCAAGCTTTATAACAGAAGACTTAATTGTTTGAATCTCAAAACTATGCAAGGATAATTGTACAAACCAAAAAAAAAAATTGTGATAGTTTTTGAGGTACATTACATATGGTATCAGAGAACAAGTTACAACACTAGGCCTGAACAGGGCCACATAATTGCTTAGTATATATTCTGATTTATGAAAAAAAAAAAATAATAAATCTTGTGGATTACAGACAGAAAGCTTTTATGTTTTGTGTTGAATAATGGCAGCTCAAGAAGGTGCATAAATCAGGGTGGAAGAGAATCTGCAACAAGGAACTCCTAGAGATCCAAGACAAAACAGTGATGGAAGCTCACCCACGGAGGTGTTGGAAACAATGAGGAACCTTATTGTTGAACTACAGGTTTTCAAGGTCGGCAATGAAAAATTGAAGAAGGCACAACAGGAACAACAAGAGATAAATGCAGTCATGCTGCGTAGTATAGTAACCAAGAAAATCCCAAAAGATGATAACCATGAGGAAGAGGTTAGAAAAAGGGGCTCCAAGAACTCTAGTGTGAAAACAGAAAAATGAGACAGTTCATCTAAAGGGACACCTTCAGCTGAAGACAAAACCATACCAGACAAAAAAAAAAAACTAACAGACCACCTTGAAGGAGAATTTAAAAAGATTAAACCAGCTACTTTTGATGGAGAATCTAGGACAGGAGAAGAAGCCAAGGCATGGTTGTTGGACATAAAAAAATACTTCCAAATCTACAACTATTCCAACAACATGAAGGTCAGAATGGCCATCTACAATATGAAAAGGAAGGCCAACATTTAGTGGCAGGACCTAAAATTGGCCAAGGGCCTAAAGGAGAAATAGTTGGAATGGTCCAACTTTAAGAAGTATTTTAAGAAACAATACCTTTTTGAAAGCTATTATGAAAGGAAGACGAAAGAATTCTATGAGTTACGACTCAGACAAATGATGATGGAGGACCTTATAAATAAATTTCTGGAACTACTGAGGTTCGTACCATACATCCGGGAGGATAAGGTAAAAATCCAGCGATTCTTAAGCTATTTACCACAGTCCTACAGGGAGAAAATTGAGTTTGACAACCCCAAATCCTTGAGTGAGGCATTCAGGAAAGAACAAATGTGCTATGACCAGTATAAACGCAAGTAGAGTTTCCCAAGACCTGGAAGGATAAGAAGCAAGATGGAATAAACCAGCGGAAGAAGGGATACCAACCAACTCCTTATCAGAATGCAGCAAAAAGTTTCCCAAGGAAGGATTTTCACTCCAATCATCCGAACACTCAAGGTAGCGGTAAACCGGTAAACCTGGGAATGAAGAAGTTTGGGGAAAACTCCGGCAATCCATTAAAGTGTTGGGAGTGTGAAGAGCCTCATCTAAGGAAGAACTGTCCATGTTTAATTGCAGCAAACAAAACTGCTATTCACAATTTGCAGGAAGCCTCGACAGTGGGTGACAGGGGAGAAGTCTACATCGAAT
The DNA here is from genome assembly GCA_009831015.1 of Picea engelmannii. Taxonomy (NCBI): domain Eukaryota; kingdom Viridiplantae; phylum Streptophyta; class Pinopsida; order Pinales; family Pinaceae; genus Picea; species Picea engelmannii. The sequence continues at coordinate 25,109 of ML794812.1, read as the reverse complement.
ACATGCAGCCATAGATAGTCAACAAGCTAACCACCAGTCCTCAGTGGTAGAAGTCGAAGGTAAATCCATGACACTAGAATTTATGTTTTAATTGACCCTGGAGCTACATTAATTTATATTACTCCCGATGTACTAGAAGTGAATAAACTTAAGAAACTAAAGCACGGAAAATATTGGCTTGTACAACTAGCAACAGGTGCTAAAAGAAAGGTAGTTAACTTTATTTTTGACATTGATTTCAGCTTAGATGGTCAAAATATAAGGACCAATCTAAACATCCTACCACTAGGGTCTTATGATATGATTATTGGGATGGATTGGTTGGAACAACACAAAGCAGTACTAGATTGTTATACAAAGATACATAGCTATAAAGATAATTTTGGCACTATTAGAACAACCCAAGGAATACCAAAACCTATATCAGTCAGACAAGTTTCAGCGATGCAACTCAAAAAATGCATTAGAAAGGGATGTCAAGTTTATACCATCCAAGTAATGAATCTATTAGAAAAAGAAGATAAGCCCAAGTTAGAAGACTTTGTTGTCCTACGTGAATTCAGAGACATGTTTGTTGATGAGATACTAGAATTGCCTCCTAGGAGAGAAACAGATTTCTCCATAGACTTACTACCAGGATCAACCCCTATCTCAAAAGCACCCTACCGAATGAGTCTACCAGAACTGACAGAATTAAAAATACAATTACATGAATTGTTGGATAAAGAGTATACCAGACCAAGTGTCTCGCCATGGGGAGCACCAGTCCTCTTTGTGAAAAAGAAAGACAATACTCTAAGACTATGTATCGATTATAGACAACTGAACAAAGTAACTATTAAGAACAAATACCCCTTACCCGGGATAAAGGATCTGTTCGATCAAGTTGGGGGGGCCAAGATATTCTCAAAATTGGATTTACGATCTGGATATCATTTAGTTAGGATAAAAGACTAGGACATAAACAAAACAAATTTTTGAACAAGATATGAACACTACGAGTTTGTAGTCATAACTTTCAGACTCACTAATGCACCAGCCACATTTATGTTCTTGATGAACAACATTTTCAGCCAGTACTTAGACAAGTTCATAGTAGTATTTATCGATGATATTCTGGTCTATTCTAAAACAGAGGAGGAACATGATGAACACTTACAAATAGTTCTGCAAACACTAAGGAAACACAAACTATACGCAAAATTCGACAAATGTGATTTTTATCAAAAAGAAATACAATATTTAGGACATGTCATTTCCTCGGAAGGTATTATCGTAGACCCGGAAAATATAAAATCCATTATGGAATGGCCAGTGCCTAAGGATGTGGCAGATATCCGATCATTCATGGGAATCACCGAATATTATCACAGATTTATAGAAGGGTTCTCCAAGATAGCCTACCCTATCACGTCACTACAAAAGAAAGGGACCAATTTTAACTGGTCGCAAAAGTGTCAAGATATTTTTAACAAGCTAAAAGAATTATTGACATCGACGCCCATATTGAAGGTAGCAGACCTAGATAAAGACTTCACGGTATGCGTTGATGCAAGTAAAGAGGGACTAGGTGGTGTTCTAACTCAGGAAGGGCACGTGATTTGTTATGAGTCCCATAAATTAAAGGAACACGAGCAAAATTACGTCACTCGTGACTTAGAATTGGCAGCAGTAATACATGCCTTAAAATGTGGTGACACTATATAATGGGAAGAAAATTCTTACTATTGACGGATAATAGCAGGGTGAAATATCTGTTTAACCAACTAGACCTTAATGCAAGACAAGCAAGGTGGCTAGCCTTCCTAAGCAAATTTCACTTCGAGGTCAGACATATCAAGGGTAAGGAAAATAAAGTAGCAGATGCTTTAAGCCACAGAATCCATGGGTTATTTGAGATAAACATCAGTAGGGAAGAAAGTGATCTCGAACAAAGAATAAGGAAGGCAGGTATCAACGATGGAAATTACACTAAGATAATGGCAGAATTTCAAAATAGTATCGCAAACGCAGATAAACCAGATATAAGTATCGACAAGAAGGGACTATTAAGATTTAAAAACAGACTTTGCATACCAGATTCAACAGGGCTAAAATTAAATATTTTAGACGAAGTGCATAAGAAACCATACTTTGGCCATCCAGGTTACCAGAAAACAATAACAACACTCAGAAAACTATTTTACTGGCCTAATATGAAGGGCGAAGCAGCAGAGTACTTGGCTAGGTGCCAAGATTCTCAGCAAGTTAAGGCCGAACACCAGCATCCAGTCGGCCTACTACAACCATTCCCAGTACCAGAATGGAAATGGGAGACCATATCATTGGACTTTATAACAGGTTTGCCCAAAACTCAAAAATAGAATGATTCAATCATGGTGGTAATCGATAAACTCGGTAAGTCCGCACACTTTATTCCTGTAAAGTCTACTTTTAAAGCTATTAATATCGCTGAAATATTCATGAAAGAAATTTTTAGACTGCATGGTATTCCTAAAATGGTGATTTCAGATAGAGACGTAAAATTCACATCTTCTTTTTGGAAGGAATTGTTTGCAGGGCTAAATACTAATTTGAATTTCAGTACGAGTTATCATCCACAAATGAATGGACAGACCGAAAGGACAAATCAAATCATAGAGGATATGCTCCGCATGTATGTAAGAACAAAGACGAACAAGTGGGAAGACTACCTACACTTGGTAGAATTTTCATATAACAATGGGTACCAAACTTCGACCAAGTTGAGCCCTTTCGAAATACTATACGGCAGAAAGTGTACAACTCCAATTAGCTGGGATAACCCAGCTAAAAGACTCATGGTTGGACCAGATATGCTCCAAGAAATGGAGAACATGGTAAAGAAAGTACAACAGAACTTGAAAGAAGCACAGGACAGACAGAAGAGTTATGCGGATCAGAAAAGAAGACACTTGGAATTTCAAGTGGGAGACCATGTTTATTTGAAGGTCAAAGCTCGAAAAAGCTCATTGAAGTTGGGGAACTATGCCAAGACGACACCCAGGTTTTGTGGGCCCTTCGAGATACTAGCTCGAATTGGACCTGTAGCATATCAACTTGCACTTCCAGCTAATCTAAGAATTCATAATGTATTTCATGTTTCTTTGTTGAAAAAGTATATTCATGACCCTACACATATGATTGATTGGAACTTGGTGTAGGTGGAACCCGAGGGCGAGTTCCAGGTGGAACCCCTGCACATTCTAGACCGGAGAGAAATAACACTTCAGAATAGAGCCGTCACTCAGGTAAAGGTGCAATGGAAGCACTTTAGTCCTGAGGAGGCCACTTGGGAATTGGAGGGAGATTTGCGAAAATCTCATCCAATATTGTTCCAGGAAAGGAACGAACACTGAGGACAGTGTTTTACTGAAGGGGGAAAGGATGTGACATCCCCCCAAAAAAAATATTTTTATTTTTGTGTGGTAGAAATTTATTTCCGTTTTTGGCAAATTCGAATCTGGAAAGTTTCTGCCATTTATGGAAAATTTGAATTTTGAATTTAGTATAGGTATTTAATTATTGTGACTATTAGACAAAGATCTGTTTGGACTCAACTAACTATTTGACTATGACGCTTGTATCACAACATAATATTTATATTAATTGCAGGAGGACAAATGGAACAACCATGTTAAAAATTAGCTGACCATGACTCCATGAGTGGGGAACAAGTTGGAACTACCTCTGGGCTGATGATTACAAGTGGAAAATTAGAGATTTGGCCACTGGAAGCCCCTGAAAATCATGGATTCAGAAAGATGTGAAAATCCCCAAAGGAGGGAAAAGACCTGGGCAAAAAAATGGATAAATAGCATATGCGAGGAGGCATGACTCTACCAAGTATGTTGGGAAAGGATTTTTGAGCTCTCTTGCTATTATGAACACTGCAGATTGAGTGTGAGACCAGAGGAGCTTGCTGAAACATAATCGCCTTGTTGTTATGAGCATTAGTAAGTAAGTGCAAGGCAAGAGGATAATTGTTGGAATTGAAGGACATTATTGAGGAGGAGTTTCCAAGTTCGCCCTCAAGGATTCATGGACAAGCTAGGGGGTGAATCGGGCAAGTGACTTTGGCTTCCCTGTTCTACGATTGGGAGGAACGTGGTTGCTCCCTTTGTCTTCCCATGGATTGGATTCAGATATGTTGATCTACCCCTCTCTATTATGAATGGCTATGTTTTTACTTCAATGTCATATTAAATCTGAACTGGAATGATGTCCATTCTTTGTCTGAATGATTTTTCTGATGCATTGTATTGATTAAATCGGAACTGTAACATTTTCCATTTTGTTTGGTGTGGAAAATATATGTGAAGGAAAACTGTAATTATATTTCTATAAGTAAGGAAGGAAAGGAGGAGATTAACGTCAATGAGGCAAATCCTCTCTGTAGATAAATCCCTAGGAAGCCAAACTGAGATCCCTCGGAACATCATTTATAATGACCAATCTCTAATGGAATGATATTCTTAATCATGTATTTACATAGATGCATAGATCTAGTAATGTTGACATTTAATGCATTGATTAAAAGAGGCTCTAAGTGAATATTATAGAATTTACCTTATACATAAAATTTTATCCTTTGTGCCCTTCTGTGCATATAAACTCATAAGTGTAGATTTTCAGAATTCTGTCAGGTAAATGGATATATAATCCTTCTACCCCTACTGTTTTCACAGAACGAAAGTAACAATACCAATACAAGGAAAAAATATTAGAGCTATGAAAATAATGTGAATTTCAGCATTCGGGACTTGCGGGTTACACTTATGCGAAATTCCCTTGCTTTTCCAAACCCTGAAATCCCGAAGTGTGGGTCCCACTTTCCTATCTTTTTCACAATTCAGAAGTTGTTGTATGTTGAATGTTGACTTTTGAAACCCTGAAACCCCGAATCCCGAAATCTCGAAGTGTTGGTCCCACATCCTTTCACTTTTCAGAATTCGGGAGTTGTTGTGTATTATTGTTTGCTTTTTTGAAAACCTGAAACCCCGAATCCCGAAATCCTGAAGTGTTGGTCCCACATTATTTCACCTTTCAAAATTTGGGAGTTATTGTGTGTGGTTAATTGGCATTTGAAACCCCGAAACCCCGAATCCCAAAATCCCAAAATGTTAGTCCATGTTCCTTTTCGTAATTTCGAGAATTGTTTGTGTTTGATATTTTGGATTTTGAAGTCGCGGGATTTTGAAACCCGAAAACCCCAAAATACGGGCCCCACTTTTCCTTTTTTGCATTTCGGAAGTTTTCATATGTTGTTGTTTGGGTACTTGATCTCATGAAGTCCAGAACCCCGAAACCCTGAAATGCGGCCCCCACTTTTCCTTTTTGCATTTCGGAAGTTCATATATGTTGAAGTTTGGGTCACTTGAACTCATGAAGTTCTGAACCCTGAAACCCCGAAGCGCTAGTCCAACCTTCCCTTTGTTTCTCATTTTGGAGGTTTGTATCTGTAGATATTAGTTGTTGTATTCGCGAATTTTCGAACTCCGAAATCCTGAATGCTGGTCACTTTTTCGCGATTTTGGGAGTTGTTGTGTGTTGATGTTGGTTGTTGTACTTGCGAAATCCCGAACTCCGAAATCCCGACATGCTGGTCACTTTTCGTGATTTTGGGAGTTGTTGTGTGTTGAATGGAGAATTTTTCCCCGATGGGAGGTATGGAAGTAACAGACCTGTTTACAAGTCGCTCATATAGTTAAACCTGTGTTGGTGTTATAGACATCATCAAATAAGAAAATATTGGTAATTTTTACAAGATTTTAAATAACATTGAAGGGAGGAGTATACACTCATTGTATTGTTGAGTAGGAAGTTTTAAGTTGCATAGTAAAGACAATCAATGACAGTAAGGTCTCTAACAAACTTTTAGACTCAAGCTTTATAACAGAAGACTTAATTGCTTCAATCTCGAAACTATGCAAGGATAATTGTACAAAAAAAAAAAAAAAAATGGGACAGTTTTTGAGGTACATTACATGGAGTAAGTGTAATTTCAAGTTTCATGGAAACTCCAAAAGAATCACGTTGGAAGGAAGGAAAGAGAATATTGAGATATGTGAAAGGAACAAAATATTTTGGCATCAAGTACTCCACTTCAGAATATTTAAGACTCACTCGATAAATTGAGTGGAGAAAACATTGATGACAGGAAAAGTACCTCTGGGTACACATTTTATTTTGGAACATGTATGGTATCATGGCCATCAAGGAAGCAACCCATAGTGACACTTTCTTCAGCAAAATCATAATATGTTGCAACTACAAGTGCAACTTGTCAAGCAATATGGATGAGAAGGATGTTAAAAGATTTGTTGCAAGAACAAAATGAACCAACTATAGTTTTCTATGACAAGAATTCAACCATCATGTTATCAAAGAATCATGTGTTTCACAAGAAAACCAAACACATTCATACCAGGTATCATTTCATCAGAGAATTGGTAAATAACAAAGAGATCTGTTTAGAATTTTGCAGGTTGAAAGAACAGGTCACAAACATTTTTACAAAGGATTTATTATGAGATTCATTTCAACATTTGCACAGTAGTCTCGAAGTCTGCACAGTAACAGATGAGTGACAGTGAAATGAAAATTAAAATATTTGTTGTAATTTTCTTTTGTAATCCCACCAACTTATAATTAATGGTGCAATGTTGTCTACTCATTGACTGTTGATTATTTCTTGACCTCTTTAGTTGCATATCCCTGGACTTAATTTGGCAATTGGAAATCAGTGAAGGTTTGTTACTTGGTTGCATCATTCTTTGTTGTGGCAAGTATTTATTCCTTTGAAATCTTAGTTTCTCATATCTACGTCTTAAGGAACAATTTACAACTTTGTGGCCAAAGTTAGCACAGTAGTAACAATAGCCATAGAAAAATTCTTTGTACCTGGAAAATGGTTGTCTTCTTTGAGAAAATCGATTTCTTCCAGGCTGATGACATCTTTCAGCAGTGAGCACATTACTTCTTTGTTCTATAGATTC
>ML794811.1:331281-381636 GCA_009831015.1 Picea engelmannii | reverse complement strand
TAGTCTGATGCATTACTATTTGGGACTAGAAGTGTGGAAAAATACCAATGAAATATTCCTTGGTCAAGGAAAGTATATAGTAAAGATCCTTTAGAAGTTTGGGATGATGGATTTCAAATCCATGCCTACTCCCATGATAACAAATTTGAAGAAATTGAGAGACTTGATTCTGATTTCATAGATCCATCTATCTACCGATAAATGATTGGCTCACTGATGTATCTGCTTAATACCAATCCATATATTTGCTTTGTTGTGAACACGTTGAGCTAGTTCTAGGTGGAACCAAGACATCAACATTTGATAGCTGCAAAGGATATTTTGAGATATTTGAGTGGCACACTAAATTATGGTTTTAGATATGTCTAAAACAATGACTTACATCTGCAAGGATATACATATTTTGATTGGGAAGGTAATGCAGATGACAAAAAGAGCACTTCAGGAATATGCTTCAGTTTGGGCTCTGTTATGATCTCTTGGGCTAGCAGGAAGTGGAAGTATTTCACACTCATCACTGCAGAGGCAGAGTACATTGTAACTTGTGATGTGTGTATGGAAGAAGTATGGCTCTATAAGATGGTTTCTGGACTGTTTGATCAGGTGTTGGAATCGACTGTACTATATTGTGACAATCAAAGATGTGTAAATATTTCATAGAACCCTGTGTTCCATGATAGGTCGAATCACATCGAGATCAAGTACTACTACCTTCATGATAAAGTCCAAAAGGGAGAAATAAATTTCCAATATATCTCCACCGATGAGTAGATATTTGATATTCTGACGAAGCCTCTATTAATAACTAAGTTTGTATACTTCAGGGACAAGTTGGGACTTGTGGAGATTACTCCTCTCGCTGAGAGGGAGTGATGATGGACATACGTTCTCTCTGTGTCACAGAGAGTGACTAGATTAGAGAGAATGGTCCAGGTTGGTACCATGGATGGACATTCTCCCTGTGTCACAGGTAGTGACCAGATTATGGATGAATGGTCCGGGATGGACATTCTTCTTGTGTCACAGGTAGTGACCAGATTAGGAAGAATGGTATTTCTCTCTGTGTCACAGGAAATGACCAGATTAGGGAGAATGGTATAGGGCATACACTCTTCCTGTGTCACATATAGTGACCAAATTAGGAAGAGTGGTCATTCTCCTTGTGTCATAGGCAGTGACCAGATTAGGGAGAATGGAGTAGGACAATCATTCTTCTTGTGTCATAGGTAGATTAAGAAGAATGGTCCTCATTTCCTAGAGTCACTCATTTGAGTTTGTGGCTTTCAACACTTGGTAACTGCAACATCATGCCCATATTACTCAGATAGAGTGTGGCTCAGATAGTTGATGATGTGTCATGAAATATGATGTTTATGTTGATAATGATTTGATTTAACCGTTTTAATAGATAAATTTATCAACTTGAGAACATTTAGATGGTCATTCTAAATACTTTTGTAGTTAAGAGGGAGTGTTGAATTTTTGTAACTATGGTTGGTATTTATAATGTATTTTTAAAGAATATTTTTATGCTCGAGAAAAAGGAAAATTATTTTTAATTCAAGTCCTCTTTCGAAATTTTAAGAGGGAAATTTTAAATTTGTAAAAATGAATTTTTGGCTCCAATTGTACAAGTCGGCCCCAACAGAATTAAGAAGTCATCCCCAAACTGAGTAATGAATTAATATAAATATATCCTTGAGCTATTCATTTGGACACATACCAATTATCCTTTCACAAGAGCAACTGCAACTACTACATGTTCGTTGATTCTTGAAGCAACTGGGCATCTCAAGTGAAGTCTTCCTGGCGTCTTGTCTTTCCCCCTTTTCTCTCTTCATCTCCAGCTCACACTTGTGGATTCTCTCTTTCTCTCTCTCCTATGCACATATTTTATGTGTAGCTGCAACAACTTCTCTTGGATTTTCTAAGTCTAAAATTTCTAGGTTTTTTCTTGAAGGCTGGAGACCAGGTTCTAAGGGTTTCTCTTATTGTACAAATAATTTATCTATTAAAAAGGGTTGCTGGGTTTTTCCACTCTGTTGGTTTTCCCAGGGTAAATATTGTGTCTTTCTGTGATCTCTACTGTTCTATCACTATACTGTTCTATTGCATTTATATGGTTGAATTTCTTAACTGTAATTTCTTAATGATATATTGAAAAGTGAAAAGGAAGTTTAGCATCATTAGAAGTAATTATCAGTTTTTCAAAAATATTGTTCCTAGATCCATTGTACTAGGAATTTCAACAATATCAGCTTGTCCATATTCCTAATTACTTGATTCTCCAAAAGAAAATTCCATAGGTAATTTAGGAAAGTACTCCAAACATACTTCAAAAATAGTTTTATGAGTAGAAGAATGCATGGCATGATTATAAGCATGTTGTACATGAGGTTATTTTTCATCCAATAACTTAGGATGTTTGATTCAGTACCAGCGAAGTAGATGTACCATTGTTCTGTTTACCACCTTTGTATGTCCATCTATCCGCGGATGAAAATTTGTGCTCTTATTTAACTTAGTGTCCATGATCTCCCATAAATGAGACTAAAACTTTCCCAAAAAGCGAGAGTCTTGATCTGATATAATAGATGTAGAAAACCCAAATTGAACCCAAACATTAGCAAAGAACATTTGTGTTGTCTGTTCAATTGTGACATGTTTCTTGCATGACATCAAAATACACACCTTGATGAATCTATCCACGATGACATATAGATAATCATGACCTGTCCTGGACATCGACAGACCCCCTACAAAATCCATGGAGATACTTTCCCATGGATGAGAAGGTACTGGAAGTGGCGTATATAATCCCAACTTTTTATTGCTAAGCTTGCTTGTGGCACACATAACACACCCTTTGATATACTTGGAATTTTTTTCATTCATTTGAAGCCAATAACAATATCTCTGTAACTATGCAATTGCCTTACCAACCCCAAAATGACTAGAAATGATAGATGCATGAGCTTCTCTTATTACATTTACTCTTTCATCCCTGGGTATACAAAGCTTTCCAAGATGATATAACAAACAATCATGCATATAATAATTTGATTGCTTATTTCCACGAGTTAATGCATCTTATACATATTTGAATAATCATCCTTAGCATATTGTTCTGCATAACTTTCATGATCTAAAGGATTATACCTGACTATTGTGGATGCATTAATTATTGGTCTTGACAACATATCCACAACCTTGTTATGAATACCTTTCTTATACTTGATTATGAGATGGAACTGTTGTAAGAAACCCATCCACCTGAAATGTTGTGATTGTTGTAGCTTCGTCTGTGACTAAAAATATTGAAATGACTGATGATCTATATGAATTATTGTCTCCTTTCCCATTAAGTAATGCTTCCATTTCTTCACACTTTGTACCAATTCATACAATTTCTTATCATATGTTGGATAGTTAATCACAACTTGAGTAAAAGTCTCAGAATGATAACATATAGGTTTACCTCATTGCATCAATATTGCTCCCATGGAATATCCGCTTACATTGGTTTGAATCTCAAATGGCTAATGTAGATTTGGTAGAGCCAAAATTAGTGCGGTGCTTATATTTTCCTTCAATGTCTCAAATGATTTTTGTTTCTTGCCTCCCCATTGAAAGACCTGTCTAACACTTGTTAATGCATGCATAGGAGCTTCTATGTAAGAGAAATTATCAATGAATTTCCTCCAGTATTATACCGCTCCTAAGAAGCTCCCCACTTCTGTGACAGTAGTTGGCTTGGGCCATTTCACAATGACTTCTACTTTTGCAGGGTCTATCTTTAGTTGACCACTCCCTACAATATATCCCTAGTATACTAGAGAGGTTTTCCCAAATTCACATTTACACATTTTGATATACAACTTCTTGTTTTTCAAGAGTTCAAAGACTGTCTTGACATGTTTTATATGATCTTCCCATCTTCGACTAAAGATAAATATATCATCTAAGCATATGATAACAAAATCTTCTATGTAAGGCCTGGATACATCGTTCATTACCCTCATGAATGTCGTAGGTGCATTGCATAACCCAAATGTCATAACTAACCATTCAAACAACCCTTGGATTTGTCTTGAAAGTAGTTTTTCATATATCACTTTCTACAATTATGATATGATGGTAACCACTTCTCAAGTCCAGTTTAGTGAAATAAACAACATTCTTTAATTGATCCATGTTGGACAGGTAGTTCAAAGAACTAAGTTTTGAAGGCACATGCAAAATCATATAGGCACACAAAACCAAGAAGAACAATAGTCGGGGATGTAAAAGCAACATGCAGGCACAAAGGTAGGAAAAGCACGCCCGAACAATGTGTTGTCATGAGTTGTAATGAGTCAACATGATTTGTAATAGGGTTTTGGGGATAATAGACTAGGGTTTCGAGTCCTAAATCCTATGTATAAATATGTAATGGGTCAAGAAGAATAGGTTGTTGAAGTTGAGTTGATGATAGGTTGAGGCTGAGAGAATAGGCTGAGAATGAGATATAGTCTATGTTTGAAGGTTTAGGGAGGGTTTGTAGAGAGAGGCTTGCATTCCAAAGTGAATAGGTAGGATGGGGAAGGATATGATGATATATCTATTGTAAGCACAATGCGCAAGCTTGCAATGATTGCATGAAGAATCATAAATAAGCCAGTCGTTGTGGGCATGGCCCAAGAATTGGGTGAACCACATTAAATTCTATGTCTGAATGTATTTTTATGCAATTGTTCATGGATGTTCTATTTATGCATAACTAGATCTAGATTTTTTTATTATATTATTTATGCGTAGTAATGATGAGTGTTACATTGAATAGTTTATGTTGCAATATGAGTCATAATGGTGCTTCATAAATAAAGTGTACTAATTAATCAAGGGAAAAGAGACACATAATATTGCGCACAAGGTAGATAAGTACGAATGAATATGATGATAGCCTCACATCCCCTCATCATTGCAGAAAAGTGGTTCCTGCAACCCCAATAGATGCCTTGAATGAGACTTCACTTGCATGCAGGTTATGCCGAAAGGGATGGTTTCTACAAGGTTTGTTGGTAGAATAAACTGAACCTAGGGTATTACAACTACGCACCAACAAATGGTTCCATTGCCGAGACCCAAAATTTGTGATTGAGGGAATGTTTTGGAGGCCAACAAAGAAAGAAATTGTCGAATGGTTGTAAGGGAAATAACGAGAATTTTCCCAAGGAGAGAATAGAAACCCTCGGATGAGCGATGAACAATGGTTGCAAAGGTACGTGTTCACAGAGCTGCATGATATTTTCTTTGGAAAATTTCTAATTATTTTGATTGGATGGTTATAAATATTAGTGGAGAATACTGGAAGGTACCATACTACAGTGTTGAGGAATTAGACTCCTGAGTTGGTAAGACAATTGAATTATGTAAGTAATAAGACTTCTCGCGTAGTTAATTTCTGGTTGAACAACATATTGGGGGGTTATATTGTGGGATTTGCAGTAGATTGTACTCACTCATATAGTGTCTCAGAGAGGGATTTACTTAAGGGTCCATGCGAAAGGTTTATGAAAGCATTGGGTACCTGGATAAATATGTTGTTGTACGACAAGTGTGTGACGACGATGGATTTTGATTGATAAGGGGATTCTTACACATAGGGGAACTGGGGGATGACCATGGGATAGTATGAAGGTAGGAAAGAATGAAGAGAGGAATGAAGAAGGAAGGGAGGGACAGAGGATGTAGAGAAACAATGAAGGAATTTTAGAAAAAGAAGACGAGTTTGGAGTATTGTGCAATGGAAGAAGATACAAGAGGTTGAAGAATGGGGCTGAGAAAGGAGAGTCGTGCAATGAGTATGAGTGGAGAGGACCTTGCACAATAGTTTAGATCGCATAGATACCGCACACAAAAGGAGAGGAAGATGAGTCTCAGTTTAGTCCCATAATAGACAGATTATAAGTCCTACTCAAACTAGATCCCATGTTGATTTCATGACCCCGGGTGCGTCACCAAAATCTGAGGTAACAATTGAAGATTTTTCAAAAGCACTTACAGTTAGCAGAGGAAGTCATAATAGTAGTAGTCAGAATAGTGGGAGAAGTGTGTCGAGTTAGAGTAGTGGAGGAAATACGTCAATTCAGAGTCAGCCAACATCGTTGAGGGGAGGTACTACACAAAAAAACATGGTAGGGTTAGACAACACACTTATATTGCTTGAGTTATAGGGAGTTGGGTCGAAGGACCTAGAACAAAATTTATTTGTATGTGAAAAAATTTGGGCTACAAATAATGTCTAGGATGAGGTTGTAAATATTGTGCAACTGGAAACAACATTTATAGATCGCGCATTAGTTTGGTATATGAAACTTCAAAGTACCACACCTACATAACAAGCAAGGACTTTAGTAGAACTTAGACAAGAATTGCTGAAAGAGTTCAAGAAGGCAAAATTAGAGTCATAGTACATTACAGAGTTGAAGGAAATCAAACAGGTGCAGACTGAATTAGTTTGGGACTATGATCAAAGGTTTAAGGATTTGATGGGTAGATTGACATTTAAAATTCACGATCAACAACACAAAGACTGGTTTATTGCAAGACTACAACATATTTTCCGGCCATTGATTCAACAGAAGGTTGCATCACATCGTGAAGCTTTGGATATTATAATGAAGCTAGAAGCATTCCTTGTAGGAGATGGTGGGGGGATGGAACAAGTCTAGACATAGTTAGTTGCCTTGAAAATTCAATTGAAAGAACTGATAAAAGGGAAGGAGAAGCGAGAACAAGTTCAGTGTACCAAGTGTACGACTAAAGGCCACCATAAGGATGAATGCCCCACTTTTGCGCAGTATTTTGTGACTGGAGCACCGAATACATTACCAGGAGGAGGGTACTATGAAATATGTAAGAAATGGGGACACCATTCGCATGATTGTCCATTACTACAGAAATACTAGAGTATGCCAAGGAACTTATTTTGTAACTTTTGCAAGTTAGTTGGGCACGAAGAGAAGGATTTATGTGCATTCGATTTGATGAGAGAGCACACTTTAGATATGTATAGAATTCACAAGGAAAATGTCGTGAAAAAGGAGGTGGTCCAAAGTATAATAATCAAAGAGGATTTAATCCAAGAAACTGAGGGAGATTTGGTAGAGGTCAAGGAAGAGGAAATTTTGGCAGAGGAGGTAGAGGACCAATAATATGTTACAATTGTAATCAACGGAGACATTTAGATCAGGATTACCTGAATCCTTGTATGAACTGCACATATTGTAGACCACTGGATCATGCAATAGAAGACTGTCCTTAACTACTTGCGAAGTGGTAGGCAAGAGGGAATCAGAACCATAACCAAAATCAGAATGTACAGAATATATCAGCCGAGAAACACAATGAAGGACCTAGAATAGCAGTTATCATGCAGCAGGGAGGTATAATAGGGGATGATGCGACAAATGGAGGGAGACATGTTGAGCAATGGGTGAGGAAATCAACATGACCTATGTTGACATTTGACCCTCAAGAAGAAAATGAGACATATCATAGGACAAGAAAAACGATACTAGGAACGGATTGGGTAGCATCAACATCATTTGTACCTCTTGTGGTCGACATGCCTCTAGTCTATGAATGTACTATACCAGAAAATCCGCTTGAGAAGTTAAGTCAACTAAGAGAGTTTATGAGAAGTTTCATAGAATTGATGAAAGATGAAACTGCATTGAATGCATTATGCGACATGATTGATCATTGCACATAAGAAAGGGAAATTCCTACCGAACATAGGGTAGTGAATTAGGTACTACGCAAAAAGAGGACCAACAAAGAGTTCAGATTAAGTGCATAGATTGGGGAATATGACATGGATAACATTATTTTAGACTCGAGTTCTGATGTAAATGTTTCACCAAAGCAGACATGGTAAATGATGGGGAAACCCAAGTTGATTTGGTCTCTTGTCCAGTTAAGATTGGAAAACTAACACAAGATAATGCCAATTGGTTGATTGACAGGAGTAATTGTAAATATAGATGGCATGCACAGTATAACAAATTTTGAAGTCATTGAGATTGTGGGTGATAATTATCCATATCCAGCATTGATGGGACTTGAATGAGATTTTGAAAATCAGGAAATCATTAATATGAAGAAGAAGGAAATGATCTTTGAAGTAGGGGACTTGAAAGTTACCTTGCTATTGGATCCGACAAAAGGAAAGAGGTACATAGAGCCAACAAAAGGGAACGAATTTGACAATTTGTATAACATGAGTGAGTGGATGTATGACTATGTTAACCCGACTACAGATGGTGCAATTACTTGGAGAATCATTATCTCATGTGCGTCGGACTTAGAGGAAGGCATGGAACATTAGCAGTGAAGGATGCATGAAGTATCAACTAGACGATGTGCCCAAGTGACTTGATCATTGCACTGGATTGGAAAGAAGCTATGCAACCCACCCAAGTATGATGGTTTGACTAATCTAAGTTATTTTGTAAAGGTGTTTGAATAGAAGATACCCGAAAAAAAAAGACTGTCAGCATTAGATGTTGTCTTGAAGGCCACTCCAACCAGATGGTGGGCTGCACACAAAGAAGGAATAGAATATTGGCAGCAGTGTAGAGGATTGATGCAAGTTGGATTTGGTACCGAGGTTGAGTATATTGCACAAAAATATACAGGAGTAGATGACCCAAAAAATCATATTGCACAATGTAGGAACATGTGGAGTTCAATATCAAAGAAGGAATGGAGGCACAACTTTATACATACATTGGATACAATTACTAAGAATTGGTACCTAGAACTAGAAATGCCCAGAGAAACAACGAATTGGGATCAACTAATTCAAATGTTTAAGGTAACATTTACATTCGAACATGACTCTCCCTTACTAGATGCAACTTTGTTGGCCATTAGAACCAAGATCATTTTAGAAGAAGGGCCAATGGAGGTGGTACCTATGTGTAGTGCAGATAGAGTTTCGATGATTGTTCATGGATTACTAGAATGTTATAATGTTGCTAAGGAAGAGAAAGACGAGGAAGATCCAAGGAATATACAAGTAACTAAAACTAAGGGGGAATGCACAGTAGAAGGATCCAAGCTTGAATCTTTTGTGTACGCACAACCAATAAAGACACATAAGGTAAATATTGGGATAGAATAAAATCCAAAGTTTTCACTAATAGACAATTATTGGAATGATGAGATTGTGGAGAAGATTTCATATTTACTACACGAGTATCATGATCTATTCCCAACTACATTCTCAGATATGAAGGGGATAGCTGGTGAGTTAGGATAAATGAAGATTCCTTTGAAACCAGATGCTAAGACAGTGAGACAGAGACCCTATAGGTTAAATCCAAAGTATAAAGAGAAGGTGAAAGCAGAGATAGACCGAATGTTGGAAGTAAGAATTATTGAACCAGTAGTAGAATAGGAATGGATAAGTCCAATGGTAGTAAAAGATAAGAAAACAAGGGGATTCAAAATTTGTGTAGACCTAATAAAGCTAAATGATGCATGTTTGCATGATCCATTTCCAACACTTTTACAGATGAAGTGCTAGAAAATGTAGGAGGGAAGGAGGCCTATTACTTCACAGATGGATTTTTAGGGTATCATCAGATAACGATTACATAGGAAGACAAATATAAGACTACTTTTGCAACATAGTGGGGAAGCTACTAGTACACAATAATTCCTTTTGGATTGAAAAATGCACCTGCAGTTTTTTCAGGAGTAGTTGTCACAACTTTTAAGGAATTTATTCATAAGTTCCTTGAAGTGTACTTAGATAATTGGATTGTGTTTAGTCTAATAAAACATCACATAGAAGTACTCAAGTTAATGTTGGATGGGTGTATACAATGCAAATTTCACTGAATTTGAAGAAATGTATTTTCTACGTGCCTTTTGGAATTTTGTTGGGCCATTTGGTATGTAAGAAGGCCTTATTAGTGGATCCTACAAAGATTGTAGTGATTTTGGAATTACAACCAACCACATCAGTCAAATAGTTGAGATTAATTGTGGGTCATACAGGATATTATAGGAAGTTCATTAAGGGTTATGCACATATTAAAACACCTATGGAAAAGTTGTTGAAGAAAGAATCTAAGTTCTAGTGGAATGAGCACTATCAGAAAGGTTTGGATACATTGAAGCAGAAATTAGTGACTGCACTGATTTTGATCTTCCCATAATGGAAGGAGTTCCATGTTCATTTGGATGCGTCATCCAAAGCTTTAGGTTCAGTACTATCTCAACTAGGGGAAGGTTGCAATTGCAAGTAGGAAGCTTCCAATAACATAAAATAATTACACTACCACAGAACGAGAAGGATTGGAAATGGTATATGCGTTGTATAAGTTTAGACATTATTTATTGGGGTCTCACTTTAAGAAGTATACAAACCATTCTGCACTAAGATACTTAGTGAACAAGCCAGTGTTGGCGGGGGATAATATGCAGATGGTTGTTGTTGTTCCAGGAATATGATTTCGAAGTTGTTGTGAAACCAAGGAAGTTGAAGGCAGGACCAGATCACTTATCGCACATACTATCAGGAGAAGATGCATGGAATCTAGATGACAATTTTCCAGATGCACATTTGTTTGCAGTTAAAATGGTGGACAACTACTTTGCAAACATTGTGCAGTTTTTAAGTATAGAAATGGCCCCGTCAGACATGACAATGGCACAGAAGAAAAAATTAGTGGTTAAAACAACAAACTATCAGTTGATGGTAGGGAACTTATACAAGTTAGGTGTCAATGGGATATTAAGACGATGTGTTCTAGAGCATGCAAGGACAATGATATTATCAGAAGTGCACAAAGGTATTGCAAGAGGAAATTACGCAGGTAAAGCAACAATGAATAAGATTTTTTGCGCAGGGCTTTGGTGGCCCACACTTCATAAGGCTGCTAAAGAACATTGTCAGGCATTCGATGTTTTTCAAAGGGTGGGAAAGCCATCCAGAAGGGATGAGATTCCTTTACACCCACAGTTTACATTGCAGGCATTTGATAAATGGGTAATAGAATTTGTTGGACCGATCAACCTGCCAACGAGAAGATCAAGAGTTAGGTATATAATCACTCTGAAGGAGTATTTGACCACATGGGCAGAAGCAACACCAGTCATAGACTACACCACAGAGACTGCTATGAAATTTCTATTTGAGAATGTAGTCACATGATTTGGATGCCCACACATTTTACTTAGTGAAAAAGGGACACACTTCTTAAAAAGTACGATCACAACATTAACCGAGGAGTTTCAAATTCACCATCAGAGGAGCATGTTATATCACCCTCAGGCCAATGGCACAGTAGAATTATTTAATAAAATTTTAGAGACTGCACTGACAAAGATCTGCAATGTATGGAGAGATAATTAGGTCTTAATGGTTCTTGCAGTATTATGGGCATACAAGACTACGGGAAAAAATTTGATAGCATAAACACCTTTCAGGGTGGTATATGGGCAAGGAGCAGTAATTACAACAAAATTCATTGTATCAAGTTTGCACGTCGCAATGATTGTTTGTTTGTCTAACATTATCACAGTAGAGGAGAGATTGTTGTAGCTATTACAACTTGAGGAAGATCAATTTGTCACGGGGTTCCATCAATAAGTTCAAAAGGTAAGAGAGAAGGCATGGCATGATAGACATATTAAAAAAAAAAGTTTCAAGTGGGGGACTTAGTATTACTATACGACAATAAGTTTATGGAGCATCCATGAAAGTTTTGAATGCATTGGTTAGGACCATATGTGATTAATCATGTGATGGAGGAAGGTGTTGCGCAGTTGGAAACGATGAATGGAGAAGTCCTGGGAGGATTGGTGAATGGAAGTCAGATGAAACTTTATAGAGACGGTCTACCATCTACACATTATTCTGAGTGACACAAGAACACATGTACCATAGCAGTGGTATTATAGTAGGGAAGTAAAGCAAAGAAAAAACAAACAAAAAGTGGAAAAAGAAAGAAAAATAAAACCAAAGGTACGACAATAAGAAGTAAGGGAGATACAACAATAGGACCCACACAGACAAAGTGAGTGTTGCATAGATAAAAGAAACAACGCAGAGACAATTAGGTATGCACGGTGCAATGCACAAAATAGGACCATCATGACCATTAAAGGCATTAAAAGGGAGAACAATATGGTTAACGAGCATTAATGACAAGTCATAAAGACGATGCATAGCCATAAATGGAAAAAGTAGTTGGGAATCGTGATATATTGGCAATACGAGGCACAAATCCAATATAATATATGGTAATAAAGAAGCATTAAATCAAGCATTCATCGTACCACTGGTGGATGAGAAAGTTAATTCAAGAGCAAAGGGACATGGACAATTGGCGAAGGGGCATAAAAGCCACGGAGGGTCGACAAGCATTGGTCATTGTCACTTAGAGTTGTATGTGAGTAAGAGAGAGCCAAGAAAAACCACAGGGCCGAAGTGGTTTTTGTTGGTAACTAGTTTACATAAATGAAACCACTAAAAGCAAAAGTGCCTCTACCAAAGAAAGCTCGAACAAGAGTGCAAATAGTAGAACTAGAAGTGTAGGAGACTTTGGGAGCATCATCGTCGAAGCCGAGGTTTCCCCGAGATTACATTCCACCAAGGAAGGATGATGCAACACCAGTAACATTACAGAAGAATGCCAACTACGAAATGATGAAGCTTGACATTCTAGATGGGGTCATCATGGACGAAGACATGCTAGGGAGGGTACCGTAGCTCAAATATGTTGACCTTGATATAAAAAACACAATGAAGTTCCCATAACTTGTGCCACACCAATATTTGGAAATGAGTATAGATCCAACAATGAATAAGAGCATACCTATGCCAAAGGTATGGGCTAGAGGATTGGAGTGAGCAGACATACTAAACCTATTTGACATCCCGCACTTCGACAAGAGAAATGAGGTGAATGCGTGCATCAAGATGCTGCTAAATTATGTGCATGCAATTACTTATGGCTGGATAGGCCAATTTACATAGACACTAACCCCATTGCCTGAATCACAGGATTACCAACACAGGGGGAAGATCCAACGTTGTTGTTTGTAGAAAAGAAAAATGGCAGGGCTCTGTCAGAGTCAATGCGAGAGAAATTTCACATAGTTAGAGGGGTGCGTGGGTTGGATGTGTCAAGCATATATGCGACCCGACAGTAAGGATTGAAATGCAGACATTAGAGTGCAAGTCACTGAGGAAATGTAGGAAATGTTGCAATCTTCGTCACAATGGTGTTCCATAAATAAATTTTACTAATTAATCAAGGGAAAAGAGACACATAATATTGCGCACGGGGTACATAAGTAGGAATGAATATGATGATATCCTCCCATCCCCTCATCCCTACAGAAACTTGGTTCCTACAGCCCCAATAGATGCCTCAGATGAGACTTCACTTGCATGTAGGTGATGCTGAAAGGGCCCGGTGTCTACAAGGTTTGTTGGTAGAAAAAACTATACCCGGGGTCTTACAAATGTGCGCCAACAATCCAATAAATCATCAATCCTAGGAAGAGGATAACGATTCTTTACCGTAATCTTGTTCAGGGCTTGGAAGTCAATACATATCCTCCACGTGCCATCTTTCTTTGGAACTAATACAATAGGAGAACCACACAGAGAGGAGCTTGACCTGATTATTCCTTTATCGAGCAACTCCTGAACTTGCTTCTTTATTTCTGCATTCTCGATCATTCATGACCTATACATTCCAATATTAGGAAGAGGAGCATATTGTTGCAAATAGATTTCATGTTCAACCTCCCTGTTATGAGGCAACCCTGTAGGTTCATGAAACAACTCATCATAGTTAGATATGATTTTGACCAACTCCTGTTTATGATCTGTATCATGACCTGATAAAGCATTTGTTATATCTTCTTCTTTCTGTTTCACTATCATGAGAACAAAAGATTTTCTTGCACTCACGAGTCTCTTCATTTTCCCTGTTCTCACCAAAGAAACAACAGTTTTGATTCGATGAACTCTGACAATATACTCAACCTCGTTCTTGAAAAGACGATATTTATTCTATTCATGATAGAATATGGCCTTCATGTCAAATAGATATGGACTATCCAAGACAATGCCACAAATGTCAAGAGGCACAACATCTAACTCAACCTCGTCAAAGAACTTATCTGTAATTGCAAATATGATCTTACACTTTTCGTTACCTGCAACTTGGAATCTTCACACACCCAACCTAATGGATATGGTTTTTTATGAGGTGTCATCTTCAAACCCATCTTCTTAATAATTGTTTCAGATATGAAGTTAACTTGAGATCCACTGTCAAATAAAGTATCTACCTTTGTATTCTTGACTATAACTCTGACATGGAAAAACTCGTTTCTCTTCTTTTGAAAAGTTTTCATTAGTATCACTTTCCAATTCGGTGGATTGAACTAAAGAATTAGAGTTGATAGTAGATATAACTTTTCTTCCTATTGTCGTGATCTTTGATTCATCTCTTGAATTTGATCCTAGATCCCGTCGAGTTGATGCAACAATACTTTGCTTCCCCTTATCCTTGAACTTTTTCGGTCTTAATTCTGGATGGAGCTTCCAACACTGTGATTCCTCATGTCCTTGTTTCTTATAGTGGGAACATGTAGGTCTTCCTTCAACTTGCTTTATTGTATCTGAATTCTTACTCTTCCATTTACCTTTCATTTTTGTTTCAAACTTGTATGGATTCTTATCTTCGATCACATGCTTACCCTTACTAGCCTCCAGATGTGTAGATTGTACTGACACTTTATGAATGTTAGTAGGGTTAAACTTTAAAATAGTGTGACGAAGATATGAGTGCATGCCACCAATATACATTAGACTAGTTTCATGGGTATACAACGAAGTCTCTAAGGATAATTCCTTCTTTTTGAATTCGTGTGTATGTGCTTGAATTTTCTGGCCTTTACCTTGCCTTAGATGCTTCCATTCTGTCATTGTCGTTTACGTATAACCTAGTGGATACAATTTTTTTCTTTAGCCTTGGTAAATTTATCCCAAGAAGAGATGAATTTACCCTTTTGAACAAGATCAACTTGCATCTTACTCTCCCACCATATTAAGGTTGTGCCACTTAGTCGAAGAGAAACTAAATGTATCTTTGCAACTTTGTCTATGATCTTTTGAACCCTGCAATATACCTATGTTTGCTTGATCCAGTTGTCCAATTTCTTAGCATTCATTTCTCCATCATAGGTTGACAATTCAAACTGACATCCAATTTTAATAAAGGTGGATTATGATCAGACTTCTTAGAGGACTTATTTTGTGAGAAGAATGTTCACTTTCCCTAGAAGAAGATGATGATGAGGATGGTGAAGGGGGCTCTGAAGGTCCACCACCTTCGCCTCCTCCTTCTCCTTTACTAAATATTCTCCACTTACGGGCTTTTGAATTCTACATTGCAAATCATCTATTATCTCTCTCATCGAGCGAAGTGTATCCATCATTTCTTCTAGACTCATGGGAGGATATTCTCCTTCCCTTCCTTCGGAAGCCATCTTATGCTTACGAAGTCTTCTTTCAATTTCAAACAAAATGAACAACAATGATGAAATCACAGACATGAGTTTGATAAGAGAGTTCACCCAATTTGGGGTACGTCTCCGGGTCCGCTTCCAATAGAGACCTCTTTATCAATGCTCAAATGCTTGTGTTTTACAATGGCCCTTTTTTGCGTTGCTCAAACTCAGAAACAAAGCACACCATTGAATTCCTTGCAAAAATTTGTGAAAAATGAGTATAAGGTTCTTAAGATTCTATGTTGGATACCTGTAGCATGCATTAAGATGCAAACTCAAAGCCTAGGTACCTTTCAACATGTACTTCGAGACCATACTCCACAAATTATTACCATGAGTGTACCATCCTCGATCCGCATTCCATTAAATAGGGCGTGGGTGGCCCAAATCGGCCTAAACTTCACATTGACGTCATCATCTGTTTAAATGATTTTTATTTGGGTTGTTATAAAAAATGGCTTCCATGGCATAGCGGTTAGAACCCCATAATATAGCCCGAAGGTTCCGGGTTTGCTCCACCACAATGCACATTTGTTGTTTGATTGGTTATATGGTATATAACCATATACTATATATGTCGGTTTGTTATATGATATGGTTTAAACCCTCTGCAGAGATCATGGTTACGATTATATGATACATCAATAGAACTATGGGTCGAGGGCTTAGGCCCTTGGCCCTTTTTTTTCCACCCATTACAATGCATGAATTCAAATAAATATGACGCCCCTTTGTCGAGATCATGGTTACAGTTATATGCCACATCAATAGAACTATGGGTCGAGGGCTTAGGCCCTTGGCCCTTTTTTTGCCACCCATTACAATGCATGAATTCAAATAAATACGGCGCCCATTAAGGCTAAGCAACACTTGTGTAGTGCATTGGTAGTGGAGGCTTAGGTAAGGTTTATGGAGGTCGTGGGTTCGACTCCCATACATTTTAATAAACCTTAACCATTAATGGCCAATGGTAGGTTTCCACGTGGCATCCTCTCATTGGTTAATCTATGCCATGTGTCCACGTGGCATCCTCTCATTGGTTAATCTATGCCATGTGTCGATAAATGATCGATCCACCTGCATGATTGCCACATCACTTGCCTAGTCAACGTACAATCACACCATGTGGCCCTTGGGGGTGTGGACACATAATTGTCGTACATTTGTACGGTTTTTCCATGTGTCACCACTGAACCATTAATGGCCAATGGTAGGTTTCCACGTGGCATCCTCTCATTGGTTGATCTATGCCATGTGTCGATAAATGATCGATCCACCTGCATGATTGCCACATCACTTGCCCAGTCAACGTACGATCACACCATGTGGCCCTTGGGGGTGTGGACACATAATCGTCGTACATTTGTACGGTTTTTCCATGTGTCACCCTCGCAGTGGTGACACTTGTCACCTTGACCCCTTTGACTTTGACTTTTGACCATGTTGACTTGAACTTTGGCTGGCCATATATTTTGCATACGAAATCTATTTGAGGAGACTTTTGTGCCATTGAAAATCTATTGCCGAGCTCTATGCATTGGTGGTGTTTTAGAGAGAATTTGGGATGATTTATTTTTTATCATTTCTAAACCTTTTTGGACCTCTGTGGATGTTCAAGATCCTCCTGGACCTCCGTGATCATTCCTGGATCCTCCTCGATCATTGGGGGGCCAGGTAACCAAGATGGAAAGCATCATCACAAATTGAAAATGTATGTCATGGTACCTTTGGTTTGTTTTTGTTGAAAGGAAATAGGCCACAAAGATAGCAATTATTGGCATTTAGAAGGTCAAGTAACCTATGCATGAACTATTTTTAGTGTTGCAGATTGATTGGACATTATGAGGCCAAATATTGGAGGCTTCACTTATAAATCCATCACAAGAACCGAATAACCAAAAAAAAAGCTTGAAGAGTCAAGGTCAAGGGGAAAGATGAGTTGCTTACTCCTGAAGTCCAAGGAGTAGTTGTTCAATGACTTACTACAATGGAGAATATCATCTCTCCCTATGAGATGAAGAGTGGGCTCGTGCCAAAGGCAGCCCCTATTTAGCACTTATCTTCCATCTTGCAGTCCCCTTTCTTGGAGATCTGCTAGACATTGCTTGATGGCAACTAGCCTAGATTTAGAGAAGAAAAATATCAAAAGGAGTTAAATATTTTGGAAATTAAGAATTTACGAATGGAGAGACCTTGTGATTCCAATTAGATCCTAAGTAAATCTCTTTTGTAAATATTGTAATAAGTATTTAATTGTTTTAGCAATGAGTGAATAGTTTAAAAATTCTTCTAACTTAGAAGATGGAAATGAACCATTGTGATGCTTGGCTTTCCAAGATAGCCTATTGAATATGAAAAATGTGGAGAAAAAAGAATTCAAAGGAAGAAAACTAGAGAAGAAATAAAGAAGCAGGGCAGTGGTAAAACATGAAGGACTTGGTAAAAGAAACTTGTTAGATGATTGAAGACCATCTTTGAACCAAAGCCATCTACAATTTTCCCACTGATTCAAAATATAAGGAATTTGTGTAACTCGCCTTTGTGTCTATTTCTCAGCATAATAAAAACACTATTGAAAGTTGGTTTTACTGTTTAGGTTTTCAAAATAAAAGCTCCATATTTATGTGCATTTTCTTTTTTTTGTGGTTGATTGCTGTGTGGACGTATTTTGTGCAAAATTGAATTATTTCTAATTCGTTTTAATATATTTTTGCATTCCTTTATCTAAACCACAAGAACTGTTTCAGAGATGCATTGCATTCCTATCTCTGTTAATAGAGGAAGAACTAAACCACAAGAACTATTTCAGAGCTGCATTGCATTCCTATCTCTGTTAATAGAGGAAGAACTATTTCAGAGCTGCATTGCATTCCTATCTCTGTTAATCTGTTAATAGAGGTTTGAGTAATTACTTGAACATTGGAATCGTTGGTTGCTAGGTTTGACTATTGGCTAGATCGCTGGTTCATTCCTTGTGTAATTGCTGTGCAATAATACCGTCATTGTGCTTTCTTTGCCCGTTAATTAATGAGCCCGTTGGTTTTTGTTTTTCCTGGGTCGTGGTAGTGGAATGCAATAGCAATTTCAACAGTTGAAATGTGGTTTGCCATTCCCTGTAACAGCCTTGTCATTTTGGATTAATTGCTGGTGAAGAGGTTTTTGCTTGTGTTCTGTGTGAACGTACCTACAACCACCCTGATTTACTCGTTCAAATAGATCCAAACGCCATTGTTTGACAGTGTCCACATGCCAAGGTTTTACTTTACTTCCAAACCACATCTTAACATTATATCCCATTCAAAAAAAAATTATGTGCGGAATTCACCATCTCTCACATCATTCAAACCCTAAGATGATATTATATTCAAAATGTTCTTCTGTATGGAATTTTATGATATTCTATTCAAAATGTTCTTCTGTATGGAATTTGGGAAATATTGTGAGGAAACTTATCCACGTATTAACTTTATAAGATAGTTTTCATATCGTCATAGCAACTATATCTGTATTAAAATAAAAATGGGAAATAAGCAGCCTCCTTGTTCATTTTACTTGATTTAAATTTTATTGAATGACTTTGTGACATTGACTTCTGTGAAATTGGTTTTTATTTTTATATGATGATTTTGTTTTTCAATTGACGATGACTCTTATAAAATTCATTGGGAAATATATGAGAAACATAAGTTATCTGAAAAATAGTACTGTTGCTGAATCCTGCTGACTAAAATTTATCAGTTGATCAGGATGGTCTTTATTTCTGTGGCGTTAATGTATTCTGCATTCTCCCCCTTTTGGCCGTCTGGTAACTTGGTCTTCTCTTCAGAGTTTGTGCTCTGAGCTCCATTAATTTGCACTCCTTTCTCTGGATCCAGATTGTTCCCGTTCTGTACACCTCTTGTTTTCTTTCTATATATGCAGTACAACACTAGCTGAGCCAATGCCAACGGAGAACCGATCACGTTTGGGGTCTACAACCACGCCCACCAGGTGAAATATCAGATTCTGAAACAAATATATTATAACCGATACTGCAGGATAATGCAAATTTGTTCTTACCGCAAGGAAGATATCTCGGCTCAGAGCACCATAGGTCATCCACATAATGCAGTTGATAAAAGCAAAAAATGACAAGTAGAAAGGCATGAACTCCACACTTTTTGTTTGAATCACCAGCTTCTGCATACAGTGATCAAATTATTTAAATCGACATGTTTCTGCAACGTAGAATGGTCGTCGTAATCGGTCCAAAGAATTGGTTTGCTATATGTAAAAAAAATTCAAGTTTTCCACTTTCAGAAAAGATCTAAATTTCAAAACTCGTTTATAACACTAAAAATAATGAAATGTATATAACATGAAAATATATTCCACAACATTATAAATTACTCACCATGGCAACAAATGGAGCACTGTACAAAGAAATGGACGACAGTATTCCCACTATTCCTATCATGAATTTGCGATTCTTATGGTCGTGAAGAGAAAAGAAAGATATTGCTGCCATTACACCGAACAACACCAGGACACACCCAACCATCCTTGCCACCTTTCGCTGAAATCATGAATAAATATTATTTTATATGCATGAAACATTCATAAGAGGTTGAGGTTAAGTTGGTGATCAGAACACAAAAAATAAAGAAAGAGAAATTGAGGATGATCAGTGTACATTTTTTTTGCAATTCTTTCATATGATCCATAAATCTTGCAATAATTAAAACTATAACTGTGAATGTGAATATAATGTATTGTTTTTTTTTAATTTTTCATACGATCCATAAATCTTACAAAACCTTAGCTGTGAACAGTTTATTTTTTATTCTAATATCATACCTTAAACTTGGGTAGAGCATAAACAATATAAGTGCAAATGGCGAAACACTCTGGAACAATTCCAACGCCATTAACAGTGGAGACGAGGAAGTTCTCCCAACCATTACTGACCACAGGGAACCCATACCATGTATAGATTAAACAGTTGAAGAGAGCAATTAGGTATGGGGTGCACGAGTACTGCCCCACAGATTTCTCTTTTATCACTTTCATGAATGTGAGCCTGTTTGAAAGATAATTTCAGTATTTCAAAAAATGTTATTGATAGTTGAATTTGAATAATAATAATAATAATTTATTTTTAAGATCATCGCCAAGTTAAACACTAAATTGATATACATGCCTTATCCTCTCTGAATATAAACAATAAATATACAATTACTTACACAGGTGCTCCATACAGAAGTAAAGAGGTAACGTTTCCTGTCACATATATATTTGAGATGTTCATATTCATTCAATGAAAACAAACAACTAGATATTGACAAAACATGCCTTTCTGTTTGCTTTACTAATCTAAGGAAACACAGACAGGCAGGGTGAAACAGATACCAATGATTCCAACAGCCAGACGTATATGATCTTTCTCCATCCTGTTCTTCCTCTGAAAGGAAGTGACTCAGAGAAAGGTAAAGTTAGTCTGCTGGACCTGCTGGCTTGGCAGACCAAAGCAAATTTTATAGGCTGGCTCATTCAAATTGAAAGATAAAGGAAAATGAAGTTACTGTTACGTGGTGGAGAAGTATCAAATTTGATGAATAGGGCAGAAATTCATAATTGGAAAATCAAATAGACTCATAGAAGTAAGA
Organism: Picea engelmannii; assembly: GCA_009831015.1. NCBI lineage: Eukaryota > Viridiplantae > Streptophyta > Pinopsida > Pinales > Pinaceae > Picea > Picea engelmannii. The sequence goes on along the minus strand of ML794811.1, from coordinate 360,403 downwards.
TAATTGTTCATCCAGATCATGTATGCAAGAATCCAATCCAACCCAACCCAGCGCCAGCCATAATCCAACTCAGCGCCAACTACGCTTAGAAGAAAAAATAGATTTTCTCAGTCATTTTCTCAAAAATTTAGTTCTACCCCTATTCTAATTGGTGCGTGGAAGAAGATCTTTTTACTGCATACAGACCTTGTACGCAAATTTCAACTATGGCGTCCAGGTGTAATCAAGTTGACGCGTAGAAGAAAGATAAAGATATTTTTTTCTTTATGCAAGTTATGTTGGGCAAGAATTCTATTCTTCTACCAGCTCCAATTATATTTAATAGCACAATCAAAGGTTGTTGGTGTAGATTCATGGGAAAGAGAGAGCTAGCCAATACGAGAAAGCTCTGGTATTTCGATATTTTCGCCCACTCACTTCCGAAAAAAATCGAACTCTCTAGAAAAAAAAATGTCTAATTCTATATCATAAAAATCTTTATTTTTGATGTCAACCAATCCGCAATCTGCTGCTGAAGGTAGGTTGATAGAATGTCAGTGAGCATGATTTGATCGTACAGTGAAAATTCATATGTGAAAGTGAAGGCTTTCTCTAACTGTTCTAGTATCGTAGAGTGAAAATTGATATGCTAAAGTGAAGGCTTTTTCTGTTACAGTATTTTTTTTTTTAGGATTTCTATGATATAAATCAATTGCATTTTTGATGTAGAAATGAGTTCTGTTAGCTAAAAAAAATTTCTGAGCATTTAAATTATACAGAATTAATCATTTAAATTTGTAGATCCAACAATTTTTGTCAAAATATAACCTATAATTTAACAAAATAATATTTTATAATTTAAATTTTTTTAAAAGATTTTGTCTACTTCTTAAACTTTAAAAAGTTAAATTGTTTTTCATACATGGTGCACCCATTATCCAAGTGGCATCATGATATTGATAGGAAGTAGGTTCATCAAATGTAGAATTTCTCAAACTTTAATATATAATAATAGTAATATTTTATATCATACACATATGATTAAATAATTTAACTTTAGCATTCAACATATATATTATTTTTTTAGTGTTTTTTTTATGATAAATTGTTATAAAAATATGATTGTTTTTGTTTGAGAGAAAAAAAAATTATATTAAAAAACAAAAATATACATATTTAGGACTTTGGTACAAGTAACTATTACTTGTACTTTAGCTTGCCTTACATTACCTATATTTTTGGAATTTCATCACAAAAAGTGAATATCTTTTCACAAATTTTCATTTACCCCTTTCTACATACATCCAACAAGTTTTGCTTGGAATCTAAGATTAAATATGCAAAGACATTTCCTCCGATACCTTCATAAAATTAGTGCATAATAAAAGCTCATTTGTTTAGCTCAAGAGCTTCCTTTGATAAATCATGTGCCAAAGTATTGAGCTCAGTGAAGATGTGAGCGATTGAGTACCACTCCAGATTAGATAAAAAAGAACAAATCTACGACATCAAAGTTTTAAGCCTTAGGACCTATAGTTGAAACTGCCCATTTACCTATTCTATTGCCACTTTCGAATACCCCAAAATTTGAATCTTTCTTAGATTGAGGGAATTTATGAGAAATAGGAGGGCCCACAAAGCAGAGAGCTCTTCCTTCATATTTGTTCCTTTATTAGCAGCAAATCTTAGTTTGAAAAAATGAAAACCGGAGATGTATAAAACTTCCCCCGCACCATAGCATGGAGGGTGTCCCTAGCATGCCCCATCGAAAAAACCCCAAGGAATTCCCTCCGCTAATGCAGACATTGAGGGCTTCCTTAACTTGTGGTTTTTTGTCTCGATCTTGAATTATTGAGTTAACTTCACAGCTAGTCCTGCGAGGACTTCCGCAGAAATAAAATCGTTCTAAAAAATAAGAACATTTTGCGCCCACCAGAGAAAATAAAAAATAAATATTAGGAGAGAGATAATACCCTTGTTTCCCTCATCAACCTTCCACCTTTTTAACCATTCACTTAGAACCCCACTTGGGGTGTGCCCTCGGAATTTGAGTGCATTTTTTGTAGTCGACCATGCTCGTTGAGTGAAAGAACAAGAAACAAACAAATGTTGCATTGTTTCCATTTCTTCCATACACATAATGCATCTGTTTGGTCCTATCCATCCTCTTTTTAGACCATTATCCCAGGTCGGTAATTTATTTTCTAGAGTCAACCAGGTAAGGAGCTTTGACTTTAAAGGGGCATGGGTTCCCAAAACAAAAGACCGCCACCATTTATGTTCTTCAACAAAAGCCTTCTCAATAGTCATTATATATCCTATCTTCTCTATGAAGCTCCGTGATTTTTCGTTCCACTCCCAACACATAGTCCTCTTCCTCCTCCTGTAACTTGATAAAGGAAACTGTAAATGCCTCATTCCAATGCTCTATCCCCCTCATGTAACATCGCCAGTTCTAATCCCTATGAATTATAATGTAATTGTATAAATTTGAATTAGGCTAGTGAGTCGATGTGTTTGGGCGAAGAGCTCGTATTGATTTAATGTGGCTACAACAAAGCAATGTAATATGTGAATGGTATCTCTATGTTTTAATAATAAAAATATGATTCCAGCTACTAAGGGGGAATGCAAAAGAGATGGGGGTTGAATTAATCTACAAGAGAGGGGAGTGTCTAGGATAATGGCCAAGAGGGGTCCAAGGGGGAAATACCCATGTATATTAATTTAACTCATTTTTCTGAATTTTCTTGTTGTATATGAACCTTCTCATTATGATTAAGTGTTCCCAAAGCCAATCATTAAATACATGTAAGAGGATGGGTGTGAGTGGTCACATCCTAGATTTATTGGGCACATGGGGGTTGAGTACAATCAGCTCGGGGAAGAGTGTGAGTCAAAAAATGCAAGCCACAAGAGAGGAAACTCATATGGGTTGGGACAACAATTTTTACATAAGCAGTATTTGAGTGAGTCAAGTGGTGTGCATGGGAAAAAAAAGGAGAGGGAAAGAAAGAGAGCTTGGAGCTGGTGTAGCCATGGAGGGATCACTCTGGAGCGTAACTTGAGCGAATTGGAGATGGAAAACTGAAGAGGCAGGTTGCCAGGCCTGAAGAGTGAACTTGTGTGTGAGTTGCACTAAAACAACAAGTGTTTGTTGTTGGTTTGTTGATAGTTTTCCTAGTAGAAAGTTCCCTTGAGTTCTCAGGTGAGAGATTCCTAGTTACCTGTGCCAGAGAGACCCTGATAAACGAATGGCACATTCCTTGGGTTATCCCTAATAAATAGATGGTACATCCCTTGGGTTATCAGTGATAAACGGATGATACATCCCTTGGGTGATCCCTAATAAATGAATGGTGCATTCCTTGGGTTGGGCAGGTCAAGAGGAAGAGAGCTGGTAGAAAAATAGGGATAGTTGTAGGAGAATATCAGTTGGATTATGATTTTTATGAGCTACGAGTGGACTATGAGAGACCACCCTCTTTTTTGGATTACTAGCCTCAACTCGAGGGGTGTCTAGTTGTTGAGATTTGGAACAGTTAATCTATGGTTGGGTGGAACGTCTGTCCCAAGCAGCTGGTTGCACAATTCTTGTTTAAAGATACGTATTTTATCTTGTACTAGGTTATTTACATGTGTTATTGTTGTACATGAACTCTGTGTAAATCAAAATGACTTATATGTTGTTGTAATGAGAGGTTTAGCCGCATTTCATGTTGATTATTAGCATGCTTTAGATGCCTCTGTTTTTATGTGTATTATGAACCATAAAGTCCCTTAGTTGAGCTGGGGAACATTACACTATGTTATCAGAGTCATAAGACTGATAATTTTGTGTGGTGTGACCCAGCCTGGGTGGTTGGGTACGTTACAAAGTTGTATCATAGCCCAATTTTAACACTGAGCCTGGATGGGCCGAGTTAGCATAATGTTGAAGCGGAAATTCGTAGAAAATTAATTATGGATTATGTCTGCAACTTGTTTATTTAAATTAATGCAATAAAATTGAGAGAAATTTCATGGGTAATGTGAAGAATTGAGCCTCTTTTGAAAATTCGAATATAAGCAAAATCATAAAAATTTGGGTATTTTTTCATACAATGATGTTGGCATGACATGGAGGCCATGTGTCAGTTGACGTGGTAGAAGAAGGAAGTGTACTTCCACAGTGGAAAGTACATGTTGGATGGGATGACAATTGGCGGGTAATGTGGATGGGATGACATAGTTGGTGGGCGGTAAAAATGTCAGTCCCAAGGATTAGTCGCGCAGACGGGTGGATGGAGTTCCAAGAGTAAAAGAAATATGGGATCACCCAAACCCATGGTGAAAAATTTGAAATTTGACTAATTACCAAGACTCCGGGTGTGAAGAGAATGTCGAGTCCGCGTAGATGGAAAAATGGTTAAGTGTTGAGACTTCTCGGTTGGACTTATGAAAGGAAGGTTACGGGATTATGAATTCGCGAGTATGCGAGTCTGTGTAGATGGGAAAATGGTTAAGTGTTGAGACTTCTCAGATAGACTTATGAAAGGAAGGTTACAAGATTATGAGTCTGGGAGTCCGTGTAGATGGAAAAATGGTTAAGTGTTGAGACTTCTCAGATGTACTTCTAAAATTGAGGTTACAATATTATGAGTCTGTGAGTATGCATAGATGGAAATATGGTTCAGTGTTGAGAATTCTTGGATGAACTTATGAAAGAAAGGTTACAAGATTATGAGTCTGTGAGTTCGTGAGTCCATGAAGGAAAAACAAGATAAGTGTTGGTGGCAGGTTCATGTAAGGTATAAAGAAGAGATATGACTTAGATCTGTGGTGAATCTATTGAGATAGATCAATGGAGAAGATCTAATCAATAAATGATCAGACGGTTGCTCAGCGTTGCTACTATGTTGCACGTGCTAATGAATATTCCTTCATTGTTTTTCCACCATAACTTTCAACTCGGAGCTTAGATTTGAGAAAACAAATAGTCATTGGAAAAATATTGAGGAGTAGAAGACATTTTTCAACCCATAATATTAAGTTCGGCGTTATAATTTCTCAGAAAGTGATAAAAGATATTGTTGTGGCAGCAAGAAGAGTGGAATGGGAAGCATGTAAATATTGCAACTTTTCGCTTAGAACTCAGATTGAGGCAAGAGTACAGTCATCGGAAAAATGTTTCAAAGAGGAATGCATCTAAGGAAATCATGTTTTTAATTTGTTTCATTGTGTCCTTCATCAATTGGGATAAATACTGACCTGCAACATTAATTGACAAAATTGATATACTATGCATAATTCTAACAAAAGTGGTTACTTGCACATGGTGCAAAGTTAGAGGTATAATCAGGTAGATTCAAGCCTAGGATTGAATATCAAAGCAATGGAAACATGGAAGGTATTGTAGAAGTTGGTTGAGGCAATAAAGGGCTACAAGACAAGTAACGAAAAGTGGAATTGGATTCCTAGAGCCATGTATTTACCTGATGTGAAGATTTTTCCAAATAGTGTCAAAGTTTGGAGAAACCTTCCCAATGATAGAGGTGAGTGCCAAAGGTGATTGTTGTGTAATTAAGATTGCAGATTCTTAGGATAGTATGTAGGCATAAGCCTAGAGGCACACTTGAAGTGCAATATTTTTGACACATAAACAAATGTTAAGCTTAGTAACCTGACATTGCCATTAGGCAGAAGAGCACTTTGTAGAGAGTGTTGTGTGAAAAATATTTTCTAGAAAGAGGATAATAACACACCACTGAGCATTGTCTGGTTCTGTTCCAGATTAATCTCATTGTCCATTGGATAGGAAAGAGGTCAAGCTTGTTGCAAGAGGAGGAAAAAGGACATCATGAGATGAGGTGTGACTCATGAAGTGAAAGAGTCATCTCTGAGTGCAAGAAGAAGGGATTGTTAGATATGATCTAGCAACTCCTGTCTAAAAATCACACAAGAAAGAGAGTTTCCTTTATTATCAAGGTGTAGAGAAAAAGTAGAGTATAGGAACAATGGAGAAGTGTGGCTTTTTCATTTGGAGCAGCGTGGTCTTGAGTGGCCAAGTAGTGTTTCACAATGAATCACTTAATGAAGTGAAAAAAAAATACTTAAAATTGAACTAAGCCATGGATGGCAAGGAGTATTAGAAATATGACATAAAAGAAATATTTCGAAATATTGAAATGTTAATCAATAATAATGGTGTTTCAAGACCAATGTGGTCAAGGAAATGGAAGTGGTTAATTAGATTGTAGTGTTAATATTCAACAAGATTAGTGCATGCTATAACACTATGAATATTAAGAATTATAGCCCAAAATATGTTGGGATAATATTCTTTTACATAAACGAAGTTATAGTTGTGAGAAGAAAACACTAGTGGACCTAGTGGCTGGAAATGTAGAATGGCCAAGTAAGGATTGGCTAGTAGGTGTAGAATAGGGGCCAGTGGTGCACGTTTAAGAAGAATGGCAGTGCACATGGTAGCAAGGTTCTACAGGAATTTAGGGACAACCATCTACAATGACAATCAAATAATTTAATTAAAATTGAAATAGATATGCATTGGAGTGCATGGTAAAATTGGTGCATAATGAATAGAATAAAGATATAATGCATGTGCTTAAGATAGGAATGAAAGATCAAATACTTGTTGCATATTGATGTGTGTTTGTGCATGTATACATGCATGAACATGTTGGTGGCATGAATATAAACTAAGAGTAGTCTATTGACATATAATGAAGATAGAGATATAAAAAATGAAATATACAGAGATATTGCAATAAACACAGACATACAGTAATGCACAAATTGTATTAATGAGAGATTGTACAGAAACTGTAAAATTACAGAGTGAATGACTTGCTAGAATGGTGGCAGCTTATCTCTGAGAAGAGATGTGATGTCTACTCTCATTCGCAAGAAGATGATGATGTTTACAATGAGGTTCTCGAGGCCTTTTTAACATAAATAAAATCCAAAACCCTAACCTCAGAAGATGAAGCGCCAAAAGGTTTGTGGGCCCTGATGGGGGTAATTGGTACGACAACTTCCCAAAGGCGTAACTTTTGCATACGATCTTTGTTTGGGCCGCACAATAGATCGTTTGAAAGGTCTATCTGAGGACTACATATTTTTACATCACATGATGGATAAAGCCTACAATGTGACTGTAGCAGACCCAAAAAACGTTGTTTAGGGCCTCTAAACAACCTCAAAAATTTAGGAACTGAAAAACTATAGAAAAACTGTCAAGGTGGAAACCCTTGTTTTGAGCAAGTGGAATGGGTGGGTGGCCACCGATTTCTGCCTGGATCAATACTCCCCCCTTAGGAAGCAATGGTATCCATTGCGTGAAGTCCATTTGGAAGCTTTTGTTGAATATGAACCTCAGTGAGTTGTGTGCCTTGCTGAAGAAGTTGTCTTGCTTAGCTTGTTGAAGGTTGTTATGAACCCGTTGTTGGAGGGGTTGGATATATTTAAACAATCTAGTTGCATGATCTACCAGAGTATGGAAGGACTCTTTCAGTGAAGATGTAGCATGAAGAACATGAATGTATTTATCATAAATTGGTTTGACTAGGAAGTGTGGAGGCACCCCCGTAGGTGCAGTAGGAATATCTTCGTTCTCTTCTACAATATTTTTAATCTGCTTTTGCTAGATAGAAGGGCCTTGGCCGAGGTTGTAGTGGTTGAAGTGTCCTTCTCTTATGACTAGGTTGTGAAGAGGCTAAACTTTGCGGTATGAGAGATTACTTTTTGGCATTTTTTTGTTGGGACAATAGTCGAAACTACCTTTGGTATCCTATAGGGTTGACCCCCCAGAGTAACAATGACGCTATGAGGTCGAGACTCATAAAGAGAATGACACCTCCACATATATGGTTGGCCTAATAGAACATCATAGAATTACAGTGGGGAAAAATCCCAAAGTACCTGATCCTTGAAGGGATTGATGCCATATGGTAGGTGACAGTGTTGGCTGACATGAAGATCTCATCCTTGGCGGACCCATCTGATATTGTATGGCTATGGGTGTGGTGTTGTCGGGAAATACAACTTCTTGACGACCTCTGCTGAGATGAGGTTCTTCTGGATTCCGTTATCAACAACAAAATGCAACGAGGTCCCCTTCACCCACATCTGTGAATGGGAAAGGTACTCCCCCTCCTCAGGATCCTCTGGTTCTTCTGGTTGGATTGTTGCGGTCATGATAGTAGTAGTGGGTTTTACATCAATTATATATCTCCTTTTATTATTGTCTAATTCAGAGTCCGAGTCGAGGATTGGCTCTGTTTCTTTGAGCTCGGACACCAATGACTATTTCAAGATTCATCCATCGATGTTGTTCCAAGGGATTTTATGAAAGTCACACCGCTTCCCAGTGTCCTTCTTTGCCTTCCCATTGTTCTTATTTTCTTGCAGCTTGTACTGGTTGTTTTGAGGTTGGCTATTCTGTGGATTAGGGTTTCCTTTACCATACTTTGGTTGTTGCATATTTGCATACCCAAATTCTCCCTTGTTCTGGTGCTTAAATTTTTGCTTGATTTTGACAGCATATCGATAAGCTGCTCCCAGTGATGAGATGTTCAGAAAATCCATTTCGGTTCGGATGTACCTATGTAGAGCCCTGCGGTATTTTAGAACTAGATGTCGCTTAGAGTCTTTGATACCCAGCTTGGTGCACAAGGTATGGAATATATTTGTGAACTCTGAGATTGTTTGGTCTCGCTTTTGATGCAATGTGATCCATCTCATGTACTAGTCATCATAGTTTCCCGCAGAGTTATATTTCTCCTTGTCTGCATCCATAAAAAAAATCCCAAGTGGGATCGGCCCCAAATATTTCAGACTCCTCTGTGGATTTTTTCTCCTGGTAAGTTTCCCACCAATGTTTGACATGGGGGAGATCCTTAAGGAGTGCAAAAGTTATCTTTTCTCTATTGGAAAAATTGTGAATAGAGAAATAACCTTCTAGCAAATTTAACCATTTTCCAAAGCATCTGCATCGATCTGACCTTCAAATATGGGAATATCAAAATTAACTTGTACCTTGAATGGAGTAGCATCTCCAAAGTGACTTCTTGACGAAGACGTGCCTATTATTGTTGACAATCATTGAAGTATTTGGGAAAAATTCTCCAACATCTCGTTCCTCTGTTGCACAAGGGATTCTGCGAGAAACAGCTTTATGGGATCTTTTCCTCCCTTGTTCCTCTTATCTTCCACCATGGGAGGCCACTTGGTTTGGTGAGAGCAGTTTCCCTCAAGAGAAACTAGCTCGAGACTGAACTCTCTATACCCTGAGCTCATCGAGGACATGCACTAAGAAACAAAAAGGGGTAGATTGCTCTGATACCACTGATCCATATTGTTTTCAAAATGAAATGAAGATGGAGATATAACAATGAAATATACAGAGATATTGTAATAAACACGGAGATATAGTAATGCACAATTTTTATTAATGAGAAATTGTACAGTAACTATAAAATTACAGAGTGAATGACTCACTAGAATGGTGGTGGCTTATCTCTGAGAAGAGATGTGATGGTTATGATTATTCACAAGAATATGATGATATTTACAATGAGTCTCTAGAGGCATTTTTAACATAAAGAAAATCCAAAACCCTAACCACGGAAGATGAAACACCAAAAGGTTTGTGGGCCCCGATGGGGGTAGTTGGTATGTAAACTTCCTAAGGGCATAAATTTTGCATACAATATTTGTTTGGGGCACATGATAGCTTGTTTGAAAGGTTTATCCGAGGACTACACATTTTTCATCACACTCTTGCTAAATCTTACACCATGACATTGGCGAGCCCAAAAAATGTTGTTTAGGGCCTCAAAACGGCCCCAGAAGTTTAGGACTTGAAAAGATGTAGAAAAACTACCAAGGTGGAAACCCTTATTTTGAGTCAGTGGACTAGGTGGGTGGCCACCGATTTCTGCTTGGATCATATATTTGAATAAAAATAAAGATGGACTGTTTATCTAGGAAACATGATTACAACCTGATGATATTGTTGTTTATGGTATCCATCCATACAAAGACAAAATGAGGATGGTGGGAATGTTGATTAAGATATTGGAAAAAAAGAGTCAGTGAGCTTCTATAAAGTACTAATTGATCTGGTAGCATCAAGTAAATTGATTATAGTCGTACAAGTATGCATTTGGGGTTGTTATGACATATAATTGTTGAATGAAATTGAGGTAAGAATTCCCTTAGTTGAATCTCAAAATTTGAATTGATGTAAAGGCAGGAAGCCTTGAGTACAAAAATAATATTTGTTGCTTGAATGCATTTATGAAAAACTAATTGCATAATGTGTTATGTTGGTTATGAGGACATAACCAATTTATGTCAGGAGACATTACTCCTATTATAGAAATGAATACCATTAGAGATGGTCATGTGTGAGGCCATGATGATAATGTATATGGAAAGAATATAGTGTCATCTAAGTACATCATGGTTTTCCCCTATGTGACTGAAATTTGGACTGCAAACGTTTTTCCTACACTAAATAGAACTAAGGGATGATGTCCTAGTGTTGTGTATAGGTTGAAGAGAAAGGTATACAAAGGATCAGATGAGTTGTGGGGAAGAGTTTGGATGAGGTATTGAGGAATGGGCCATACTTTCTAACTCACATGGTGAATACATTACATGAACATAGGGTATTCCAGAGTCAATGCAAGGATGCATTGTGTAGATGGGACCATGATTATTGGCACATTGGTTTTACTTTTTGGTAAAGTTTGATTGCATTACGAAAATCTTGGTGTGATGATAATGTGTATACAGTGAATGCTAGTTCCATTCTAGATAATCTAATTAATGTATTGATTTTTTTTTTAATATGACTAATAGTTGGAAGTGATGGAATTTTTTAGATTACTATAATTCTGAAAATCACTTCATGGACTGAATGCAAATATTGTGCATGAGATATTAACAATGTGTTTGGTTGCAAGAAATTTGACAAAATTGCAAGAAGAATAGTCTTGGATATGGCAATAATGTAAGCCCATAAGGAAGACTAGTATATACCATTGCAAGAGCCAAACATAATGAAAGGAAATCTCATGCATGGGAATTTTTATTTTCCTATATAAGCAGATTTGAAAATTTTATAATTGGAATTTGTTATGATATGCTAACAATTTGTTTGGTTGCATGGAAATTGAGAAAATTGCAGGAAGAATAGTCTTGCATATGGAAATGGTGTAAGCCATAGGGAATATTGATATATGTTGCTGCAAGAGCCAAACAATTATGAGCAGAAAACTCATGTTGGGAATTTTGATTTCTTGGGTAAAACAGATTGGAAATTTTATAATAAAAATTTATATGATGATGTCTCATATTAACTATATGCATGTGATGTAGATAGGATGATTTCCATAGGTTGTGTATTGCTAGTGGAAATCGAGCAACAAGTTGGCATTTGTCTGCAAGAGAACACCTTGGCAAATGATGGATCGCCTAAGGAACTATGTATCAATGAAAGGGATGCATGGGCCTAGAGGGTATGTATAGCTTGAAGAAGCAAGTTGTCATACTTGCAGAAGAACCAGTTTATCAAGCTTGAAGAGTGCACTCTTGTGTGAGTTGCACTACAACAACAAGGTTGCTACTGCTTATTTTACTAATATTTTTCCTAGCAATGAGTCCCTTGCTTTCCCAGTAGTGATATTCCTACCTACATGTGCCAGGGAAACCTTGATAAACAAATGGCACATTCCTTGGGTTATCCTTGATAAACGGATGGTACATCCCTTGGGTTATCCCTAATAAATGAATGGTGCATTCCTTGGGTTGGCTAGGTTAGGAGGAAGAGAGCTGGTAGAAAAATCGGGATAGTTGTAGGAAAATGTCAGTGGCTTATGTATATGTGTGCCTTTATATTTATGATTTTGGGGGTTGGAGTACCTATGTATTTGTGGTATTGGGGATAGAGTGCTTGTGTAATTTGTTTAGGTTTGAATGTTTGTGCGATTTTGGTCCAAAGAGCCTATATTATGATTATTGGTTGGGGAGTTAGAATTATAAAATGAAATTACACCTATGGGGTGTTGTGCACTGAGGACAATGAAAAAATAAGGGGAAGGGTATGTAACATCCCCAGTTCTAATCCATGTGAATTATAATGTAATTGTATAAATGTGAATTAGGCTGGTGAGTCAGTGTGTTTGGACGAAGAGCCCGTATTGATTTAATGTGTCTATGACCAACCAATGAAATATGTGAATTGTATCTCTATGTTTTAATAATTAAAATGGGATGCCAACTGCTAAGGGGACATGTATAGTAGATGGCGGCTGAATTAATCCACAAGAGAGGGGAGTATCTAGGATAATGGCCAAGAGGGGTCCAAAGGAGAAATACCCATGTATATTAATTCAACCCATTTTCCTGAACTTTCTTATTGTATACGAACCCTCCCATTTCTGATTGAGTTTTTCCAAAGCCAATCATTGAGTACATGTAAGAGGGAGGGTGGGTGTGAGTGGTCACATCCCATAGTTATTGCACACATGGGGGTTGAGTACAATCAACTTGGGTAAGAGTGTGAGTCAATAAAGGCAAGCCACAAGAGAGGAAACTTGTATGGGTTGGGACAACAGTTTTTACATAAGTAGTATTTTAGTCAGTCAAGTGGTGTGCATGAGAAGAAAAAAGAGAGGGAAAGAAAGAGAGCTTGGAGCTGGTGCAACCATGGAGGGCGAAATCTGGAGCATAATTGGAGCATAACTAGAGCGAATTGGAGATGGAAAGAAGAAGAGATAGGTTTTCAGGCCTGAAGAGTGAACTCATGTGTGAGTTGCACTAAAACAACAAGTATTTGTTGTTGGTTTGTTGATAGTTTTCCTAGTAGCAAGTTCCCTTGAGTTCCTAATTGAGAGATTCCTAGTTAACTGTGCCAAAGAGACCCTGATAAATGAATGGCACATTCCTTGAGTTATCCTTGATAAATGGATGGTACATCCCTTGGGTTAACCCTGATAAACAAATGGTACATCCCTTGGGTTATCCCTGATAAACGAATGATACATTCCTTGGGTGATCCCTGATAAACGAATGGTGCATTCCTTGGGTTGAGAAGCTAAGGAGGAAGAGAGCTGGTAGAAAAATTAGGATAGTTGAAAGAGGATGTCAGTTGGATTATGAGTTTTATGAGCCGTGAGCGGATTGTGAGAGACCACCCTCTTTTGTGGAATACTAGCCTCGACTTAGGGGTGACTAGTTGTTGAGATTTGGAACACTTAGTCTATGGTTGGGTGGAACGTCCGTCTCAAGCAGCAAGTTGCACAATTCTTGTTTAAATATAAGTGTTTTATCTTGTACTGAGTTATTTACATGTGTTATTGTTGTGCATGAACTCTGTGTAATTGAAAATGACTTATATGTTGTTGTAATGAGCCGTTTAGCCACATTTCATGTTGATTATTAGCATACTTTATATGCCTTTGATCTTATGTGTATTATGCACTGTAATGTCCCTCGTTTGAGCTGGGGAACATTACACTATGGTATCAGAGTCGTAAGACTGAGAGATTTGTGTGGCATGACCCAACCTGGGTGGCTGGGCATGTTACACCTCAAGCCTTAAAAAAGTTGTTGACTTCCAAACACTTCTCCTTATAAAGTTGAGATCTCCCAATTGAACATCCCATAATGTAAAATTTACTTGATCATGTAATTCGAAGAGAAACTTGTTGGAAAGTTTATGGCCATGACCTGAATTCACCCAAGGGTCCTCTCCAATCCTTATGCTTTTCGCATTACCCACCTACCACACTAACCAATCACCAATTAATGAGAAGGCTTCAGACATCACCTTCCAACAAATAGAGCTATTGGATATATTTTTTCTTGGAATTCTTATCCACTTCATGATAGAATTTCCTGCTAAATACTTAGAAGTCATCACTCTGACCCATAACAACGTATTATGAATTAACCTCCACAGTAGTTTACCTTCTAAGAACCTACAGAACAATAAAATCTTTTTTATTCCCCATCTGCCCAACTCCTTTGGCATTTCGAACTTCGACCATTTTACTAGGGGGATTCCACCTGAGTCCTTATGAACTACCTAAAGAAAATGGAAACAAAGTTTTCTGATCTTGGATAAAATTCCTTTTGAAATTTTTACTATAGACACCCAATACACATGAATACTACTTAGAACTAATCGCCCCCCTATAGATAACCATTGATGTGCCCACAATGAGACCCTTGCTTGAATTTTCTTGATGAGCCATAACCAGTCTTCATGATGATAAGAGTTGGGTTTTAGCTCAAAACCCAGGTATTTGAGACCTACCTCTATGTTTTTACGAGCATAAGAAAGAATAGTATCAAGCTTCTCCAAAAATTCCACCTGTAGATCACAAACTAGCATATTTGACTTATCGAGATTTATTTTCATCCCCGTTTCCATACACAAAGACTCCAAAATAACTTTCAAGGCATGAAATGCCTGATTTGTTCCTGCACCAAAAATAATAACATCATCAACACAAAGGAGATGAGTAAGAATTTCATAACTGGTGATTTTTAGACCTCTTAGAATTCCCCTCCTTCGAGTGTTTTTGACAAGCATATTGAGTGCCTCAGCAACAATGAGGAAAATGAATGATGATTATAATGGACACCCCTAATGTAAACCCCTAGAGGGCTTGAAAACTATTGACAGAGAATTGTTGATAAGAACAACAAAGGAGGAAGATTCTAGGAACCTCATAATCCAATTGACCATTTTTAAGTTCATTCCCAATTGGATCAATGCTAACCTGGTGAAAGTCCATCTTACCTTATCGTAATCCTCCTGATAGAATGCATAGCCTCCTGAGTAATCACCACTGCATCATGGATTTGTCTTTTATAGAGAAATCCATAATGCTCCTCTGATATTCTTTCACTAAGAATAGGCTTAAGGAAATTTGTGATTATGTTTGCTATTAGTTTGTATATCAGATTACAATAGGATATGGGTCTAAAGTTCTCAAAGGTAGCCAAATCTTTCTTCTTTGGGATTAAGGCTAGAAAAGTCGAGTTAAACGAGCTCCATATCTTGTCAGGATTTTGAGATTCTTTGGCCACTTTTATAAGATCCAATTTTAACATATCATAGAAGCATAAATAAAACTTGACAATTAGCTCATTTGGACCCAGGTTCTTACACTTCTGGAAAGAAATCAAAGTTGAAAAAATTCCTTTTCAAAAATATCTACAAGAAGCAATTCATTCATCTCCTCTGTTATGGACTTCGGGAAAAGCTTAAGGACTTTTAGAATATCATGAATACGACACTCGACTGGTTCTTTAAAAAGGTTGGAAAACAAACCTTTTTTGGCTTCAACTTTTTCCTCAAAGGAAGAAAGAATCCTTCCATTTTGATCCT
Source organism: Picea engelmannii (assembly GCA_009831015.1). NCBI lineage: Eukaryota > Viridiplantae > Streptophyta > Pinopsida > Pinales > Pinaceae > Picea > Picea engelmannii. The sequence goes on along the minus strand of ML794811.1, from coordinate 345,015 downwards.
TTATGTCCCGAATTGTGTTGACTAACTTTTTGTACCTAGCATATTTGTGAAAAAAAAATGGTGTTATTATCACCCTCCTTTAACCATGTCGCTCTTCTCTTCAATCACCATTTTGTTTCTTCTTTTGATATTAAATCATGTTTATTTTTCATTAACTCACATAGAGTTGATTCTTCTTCACTTGAAAAGGTGCATGCATTCCTATCCATCAAGAGCGATCCTATTTTTTCTTCTACCTACTGGTGATGAGCAATGGATTTCTGGTTAAAGGATTTTACCCAGGATGCGGTGGATTTTTTAATTTTATCCAAGTTGGTAGGAAATTGTTGCGTGTATGACCTACCATCTTCTTTTGTCAACATAGTCCACAATGAAAAAACTAGAATTTTGTATTCCTCTTCCCTTATCCACGAGTGGTTAAACTTCATCGAAGAAGGTGACCTTGATCCTTTTTGTCGATCTCCAACACAATAGGAATTTGATTTGAGATCCCCCCTACAACCACTCTTGATTTGAAAAACCACAGTTTGTCAATCATATCCTTTGAAATAAGAAACCCATTGAGTCTTTTAGCTACCGCCTCCATCCCTTTTTTTCAATTTCTCTAAGTCTAAGAAAGTTTATAGGGCTCCATGTCTATCAAATGATTCTTGTCTATCTAATGAGAAAATAAATTTACTTGAGGGTCTAAGTGGGGGGAAGCACCCCAAACCTCTCTTAAAGAGAGAGTAAAATTCATGTCTCCTCCCAAGATGATGTTTTGTGAATTCATAAAACCCTTTTCACTTACCCCTTCCCAGAATTGAATCTGATCAACATGCGACCCATAAACATTGATCATTCTAAAAGAACAATTTAGAAAAATGTATTCTAGCTCAACCACTATTCCGGAGGGAATTAGTAAGGTTGTAAGGGACCGATACCATGGGCTCCAGGCAGAAAAAAGACCTCCAGAGAGACCCATAGAATCAATAGAACATAAATTCCAATCTTTTAACCAACTTCGAAATATTTCGTTGCTTTATCTCTGTTGCACATAGTTTCCTAAATCATGATGAAATCCATCTTGCATGCCTGAACCAACCTTTTTAAGGTGAGCACTTTTGGGGCGCCCCCAAACCCTCGAGCATTAAAGGAAAGAACAATCATTTTAAACTAATGTCCTAGGCCTTCCTTGCTCTAAGGGCTCGAACAATAGTAGTTTGCTTCTTGCTCCTTATTTATTCCTTCGCCTTATTTTGATCTATAGAAATATTTTCACATAGCTATTAACCTCCACAATGGGAGAAAAAACCCTCGCTCCCCCAATAGGGAAAGGGACAAAAAGAACATGCTAAAATCCTTCAGGTGGGTCCTCTTTGACTTCATGACCATGAAACGACATAGTACGTGGAATATTCTTACCATAATTATCTTCTTGAGGAGCTGGGGGAGGACACTTGGAACCTCAAGCCACCTTTTCTCGAGCCTCATCCCACGTTGCAAGTTTCCACTTCCATGTTTTTTGAAAAGAAAGAAAATGTGACACAACTCACCTACAATGAGCTTGGAGATGTCCAACCTCATGACACCCAAAGTAGTGAAAAGGGACATGTCAGTAGTCGATTTTCTTCATCCACAAGAAACCTCCCCACACTAATTCTATCTCATCAACCAAACCTTCTTTTAGCTCCTCTTCAATTTTGACCCAAACCCAACTTCCATCTATTTTTGTTTCCCAACATGGTTCGCAGCAAATAAATTTCCCAATTTTATTTCCAATCAAAACCATAATCACTTCCTGCCAAAAGACCAATGGGAGATTTAGAATAATCACCAAAATTTCGTTAGTGAGAGGGAATCCCACGTTGGATTGAAGGAGATATTCCATATTTTTAGAAAAAGTCTAGAAGGAACCCATCCCATCCCCACACACTGCTAAAAATCTCCATCAAGTCCTCCCTTGCTTTGAATTTAAAACAAATCCACCCCCGAGCAAGGGTGTGAAATTCGAGAGTATACCCTAACAACGACATCCAATTTTTGGCTAACCAGACTTTCAAAGTTGTTGGAGAGACTGATTTTCTGAAAAATCTTCTCACAACCATTCGGCCCAAAAGCTTCGGAATGGATTCCACATCTACGTCCACACCCACCACCATTTGTCTCCTTTCTTTTTTCACCTTCCAACATTTATTTTTACTTTCCTTCCCCTGCAACGAATTCCCGAACGGGTTAACAAAAATTCAATTGAAGGAATCACAAGACTTTAGCTCCATTGACGACAAGCTCACTACATGCACTAGAGAAAAATGTGATTGCACGAGGAGCCTCTCGATGCCTTGCTTCTCCTATAATTGTGTGGGATAGAGACGAATGAAGGTCGTTTAATGCTCCCACCTACCCTTTTTTATATCTCATCCAACGTGATAATACATTAATTTTGTGTGTAGATTGTAATGTTATGTTTTGTGTTGTAATAATTATTATCTAGCTACGCAAACCAAATTTAACATTGAACATATATAATAATAATAATCTATTTTTAAGGTTACGACCAAGCCACATTAAATTGGTGTATGAGACCTCCTTGTTTGTGGGACAAGAAACCCCCCTCCGCCCAACGATTTGACTGATAAAGTCTACAAAGATATACATATCCTACCCCCTCTGGATTTGAACTTGTGAGATATTTTCTATATAATATTTTTTGACAAATTGTTATTCATATATCAAAAACATGATTACTTATCAAATGAAAATTATTTCATTAAAATACTAATTCTAGGTTTAAAACTAATTTATTTGGTCGATAGTCTTTGAAATTTGTTCCAAATAAAAAAAGGTGTTATTAGTGTTATTACTTTTTTACTAAAGTATTTCTTTAACTTTTTCATTGTGGATATAGAAATGTTTTTGGAGGGGTTTTTGCAAGTGCTTTTAAATTGTTTCATTAAAATTTCATTAAAACACAAATTCTAGGTTTAAAACTACTTTATTTGGTCGAGAGTCTTTGAAATTTGTTCGAAATAAAAAAGGGTGCTATTAGTGTTATCATTTTTTTCTAAACTATTTCTTTAACTTTTTCACTCTAGATATATAAATGTTTTTAGATGGGTTTTTCTAAAAGTGCTTTTAATGATGTTTTTTTAAATAATAGTCACAGCAATAAAAAAAAAAATGTATCACAATTGAGTTACTTCAAAAATAATATTGATGTAGTAACGACATTTTGTTTTTTGTTTTTCCAAAGGATTTCTTGTTTCTTAGTTTTGTTTTAAAGTTGATATAGTATCTTGTTTTTAGAGGTGATATAGTAGTTTCAACATTTTTCATGGTATATTTTTGTTTTGTTTTAATTCTTAATGATTTTGGCATTATTTTTTTAATGATATATCTAGGATTTTATAAAAAAGGGTGTTTCCTAGCATCACCCCTTGTATTTTTTTTATAATTTGGACAACTTCTTCCAAAATTTGTATATTTTTGGTGAAATTTTGCAAATTTTGACCTAATTTAACCTATATATGGACAATTTTAAGCAATTTTTCACATGGAAGAGGGAACTCGATGTTGAGAATTATCCATGGGGTGAGGGCAAGATGTTGGATTTGAAAAAAAGTGGCTAAAATTGGCTAAATATTGCCCAAATTTAAAGCATGGAGGGTGTGGGGATGATGTCACCTTCGCTCCATGTTTGAAAAATTTAAGAATCTATTCCAATTTTAGCTAATTTTTCTTATGGAGTGAGGGGAATGATGTTACCAAATTGGTGGTTTGTGAGGGGAGGCAGTGGAGAATGCTTAGCATAAATTTGGCAAAAGTGGACAAAAGTTCGCCAAATATTTTACTAAATTATAGGTAAACTTATGGAATTAGTTTTTTATTCTTTTTTGTAAAAAAATAAATTTCTTCTTTGATTTTATAGCATTAAGCTAGACTTTCAATCCATTTTTTAAATTAATAAAATTAAGATAGGATTTGAACAACTCCTCACCCTTTCTTTAAATGAGCAAAAAAATACTAAATATAACTTTAGAGGAAAAAAGAAAAAGGTGATACTAGACTCACTAAAAAATAAAAAATAAATAGTTGAAAAATTATGTAGCTACAATATCACTCAAAAAGAAAAATGAGAAAATAGTTCTTACTACATCAACATTAAAAGATTTAGAATACATCCTCTGGAAAAAAAAATGGTGACACTAGTATTACCATTATTCAAAAAATGACTTAAAACACCTTTTAGAAAACCCCCTCAAAATCATTACCACAACAACATTCATTTTATTTTTTTAAATAACTTGGGAAAAGTTGGTGATTCTAGTAGCACCACTTGTTGATTTGGGGACAAACTTCAAGAATTTTTTACCTTCAAAAAAATGGGAACTTTGTAAGATTCTAGTCAAATAGGTAATTGTGTTCAAATACATTACTTATATATATATTTTATAAAGGATTTGTTGATCCTAATGGCTAGGCACACCCCCCTTACTCTATGATCTTAGCAAAAAGAAATTGTTGGATAATCTTGAAAGGATTAGGCAAACAAAGAGCTAGTATTTCCATAGAGAGGTGGTGTCTAAAGATGCCATTACAACACTTCATCACAACTAAGCATAGATCAACACACATAGAAATGTAAGAAACTAATTAATTTCCATACACAATACATATCACACACATATTGTTATTTCTCCTTGATCAACCCATAAGGCTATTTTTTATAGCACAAAGATGTAACCAACTCCCTCGAACTGGGGAAGGTGAGGTACACATATGTTGATGAGGGCATGCAACAAATTCCTTGATTTTTTCCTTGTTTTGTGCACTAGTCAATTGTTATATTCTAAATGTCTGACTAGATGCATGATTAGATGACCATCCAATCGACTATCCTAGTTGAATGTCAACTACCAACAAACTATCTCCAAAATATCCAAAGGTGTGATTAACTTACATAGGTTGGTGTTCCAACACCTCCCCATCAATATAATGCTCTAGAGATTCATTGGGTGTAATTACTTTTGTACTTTTCCCCATAATTACAACTTCTTGAAGCCCCAACATAGCCCAAATTTTAACAAACTTAGCTTCCAACAAAGGCTTCATAAATATATTGACAACCTAATCATCTATCCTGCAATAAACAAGATTCACAACAATATTGTAACACACCCGACCCCTTAAACACCCTTTTAAGGAATGGGGCATAATTTTTTTTCTTTCCTTAACATATCAAACTCTTTGTCTGATACCTGCATCCTCTTCTACTCGCCCGTAGTGTTATAACGACTATTACCAGGCTCAAAACCGAGCTCTGTGTTGCAAGTTATGGCTTCCCGAAGTTATTCGAGACCCTGGAGCTTCCAGCTCCTAAATCTATGGCGGAAATCCGTTCACTGATAATCCGATGGCGAATCTCCTTCTATGTTAACGCATATGCTTACGGGATAAGTTCGATGCCTTTGAGAACTCCTATCTCCCGAATTCCCGTGAGCCTGCCACGTGGCTTCGGCCTTCGAGCCTTTCCATAGTGCTACACCCCAACTCTTTCGGAGTCCTGAAGTCCCAAACACCCGAGGTGCTTCCACATAGCTCCGGCCTTCAACCCTTTTTGGAGCATACGTTCTCACATCCCAAGTATTTCGTAGTTCCTAACTCCCTAACTTCACCATTCCTAAGGTCAGGAAAACACATACCAGGGGCTGACACGCGACCTCATTAGAGGGCGACATGTGTCACGTTCCAATAGGATTGTAGAGCCTACGAAAATCACAGATTGAGGTGACATGTGGCACGTCGATCGCGGGTCCACGTCACCTTGATGACATCATATTGCCACATCACACCGGACTAATAACCTTCTAACATCCCTCAGATATCACGGTCGAGATCTGACCACGTAGATCCATAGATCTATGGCTCCCGTTACTTAGGCACTTTGGCCTTCTTAAGGCTTTCATTGCAAACCTCTCATGACTCCCGGAGTTGGTTAGTGCCCGACTGAACACTGCCTATATCTAACGGTCAGGAACAATACCAAAGTATCCATGGATCAACAGTTCACATTACTTCGCGACTTCGGCCTTCAGAGGTTTTAGCTGCTCCATCACGCATTTCTCCTGAATGCACAAACTCCGAACTGGCATATCAGACGGATGATGCTTCTCCCAGATCGACGACCTACGTCTTCTCTAGGCTCCAGGATTTAGAGTTTTCCATGCCTTGAACCACACTGTTATTGGATAAATCGGTAGGTGCAGACACTAACTGATCTCCCTAGATCCACCTAGATCTAGAACAAAACACACCAGAACATGACGCTTTCCTTAAGTTTTAAATATTGAATTTACTAACTAAAGAGGGATAGGTGACATACCATTTAAATGCCACTTCCTCTTGCCATTTCCATCCTAGATCCATTACAACACTCATACAATGATGATCCTGCAAATGAACGCAACCAACCAAAGTGATAGTAATAACATAAACTCAATATAAACCTATGTATGTGATCAAGGAATCATACAATAAAACACAATAAGATTTATAGGAAGGAATCATATTAAATGTGAAAGAGAGATTACAACCATGGCCTTGATGTCGTAAGGTCCCTTCCAACAGTCCTTTGTTCCCCACACACTTCCACTCCAAGAATTCTGAGAGCATAGATCTGATAATATTCACAATCTATCTTGACAAAATGGCTCATCTAGCCAAGCTAACAATCTCCAAAGCTCAAACCAATCCAAGCTAATCCCAAAATCTCCAAAGCTAACCTTCTCCATGAGAGCTCCTCTCCTTTTATAAGTTGAAAAGGATAAGGTGAGGAGGTTAGGATGATCCCATTAAATCATGAAAGCGATTAAGATCCAAACCATTCGGATGCCACCTCACCATGGAAGTTTCTCCTTCCAAAAGCATCGAGAAGATGCTTGTTTTTCCCACATATGAGCATTTTCGCACCCCACCTATATAGAAACCTGCGAACACTTTGCGACCTAGCTATGGTGAAGCCTGCGAAAACTAGGAATTTTCGCACCCTAGCTATAGTGCAACATGCGAAAATCCTCTTTAATAGGGTTTTTACAAAGGGAAATGCAACTCCTTTTCTCAGGAAAAGTTCTTCTCCCTTCTTTCTTCAGGAATCAAGCTATTGACCCCTCTGAAGGCAACAAATAGGTTTACATCATTAACGGTCATAGGGATGACGAAAATAATGTGTAACAGAGAGCCCCCCAAAGTATGAAGTTAGAATAGAGTGATAGTTGAAATACTTGGTCGAGTGTGTGTAGGGAACAAGGAACAGTCAGTCGGAAACCTGCCAAAAAACAAGGAAATACAATACAATAATATATCATCACTAAGGTAGGAATTTCCATACTCAGAATACAAATGAATCAAAGCATAAATGTCGACATGCGAAGATCCATGTCAAGTAATACAGGTCATGGCCACCAAACATACACTGTGGATTCATGCCAATATGACTCAAATCTGAACATAGCCACCAAAAATACATTGTGGATCTATGTGTTAAAGACTCAAATTTGAACATAGCCACGAGACATACAATCTAGATCTATGCAACAGTACAAACTGAATATACTCCAACGCAACCTGAATCTATCAGAAAAGATCCAGGGTCTTCATCTCCACCACTCTATAGTACAAATCTAACCATGCGAATACATGTGTCAAATTCAAACATGGTAGAAACCACTTGATTACCGGTCATTAGTGTATACCGTTAACAAGTACGAGGAAAATCACCATTAATGTCAAGGACTCCCAAGGTACACTAGTACAATCCAACAAATGTGAATTAATGAGCTGAAGTCGAACACTCGGCGGAATCTCCTGATCAGGGGTCAATAATGAAAACCCATTGTTGAAAGCAAGGAAACCTTCCATTGAGGCATGCAAGTTCCAAGGTACCAATTAGTTTCTAAGTCTAATTCCTGGATAATGAGTTGAAGTCGACAGGAAAAGATTCATCATAGGAGGGCCTTAATCTATCCCCCATCAATGACACAAAACGGGTAAAACGATTTGATGTATATTAGAGTAACCAGTAACTCAGGACCGACTCAGGGATGGTTGACACAATAGAAGGCTTAAGGACTTCATAAATGGCTGACGCAACAGAATGTTTTTCGGGTTGAACTTCTCTTTGAACATATTGATGACACGACAACTGTCTTGAAAATACTGACTCAACAACAAGGATCACAGACCAACGGGTAATCTTATAAGGAGTATGATCAAGAGACGAGTGGATTTTCCAACCTAGACACAAGGCGAGTGAAAGGGTGTCATGTTCAAAAGCGACTCTTCCATGGAATACAGGTTTAGACACATTTCTTTCCCAAATTTTTCCCCACCATTTCTAGCGAGTACCTCTTTATTTTTACACAATCTTGAGCAGGATAACATATGCTTGAAATGTAAGATCATCCTTCGGATGAGTCCCTCAGAGTATGTTTAACGAACCCTAGGAATGAGTGGTTCGGTCCCACATGGGCCTTTCAATGTTTGTTTTATGAGTCCAAAGAAAGAAAACTCGGGGATTTTTCATGTTTATAGAGTCTAAAAAACACTTAAAGAGAACTCTCTCAGTTCCTTTTACATAAAGTAGTCTGATGAGACCGAAAAATAGATAAACTATTGCTCAATAGATGTTTTCTTCAAATACTTTAACGAGCGTGAAAAGAAAAAGATCGCTCGACAATCTTTTCATGTTTAGAGAGTCTAAAAAGAGCTTAAATGGAACTCCAGTGGGTTCCTTTTTCGTATAACCTTTACGAGTCCGAAAAAGTGATAAAATTATACTCGGTTACATTCTCATTGATTTACGAGCACGATAAAGAACAAAGACTAAGCTCGATAACTTATTCTCATGTATTTACGAGCATGAGAAAGAACAAAGATTAAGCTCGGGATTGTTTTCATTTTTACGCAATATTTAAAACAAAACAAAACTATTCTTGGGATAGATTTTATTTTTACACAAGCTTAAAAACTAAACAAAACTATGCTTGAACCTGGTTTCATTTTTACACAAGCTTGAACCAGAGGAAACTATGCTTGAGGTAGGTGGTTTCATCTTGACACAAGCTTGAACCAAAGTAAAAACTATGCTTGAACTTCCCAATGCATTATCCACGAATTCGCATGGTTGGTACTTATCCCCCAGCTTAAGAAGCTAGTGACTCAACTTCGACATGAAGTCCAGAGGCTGAGGCAAATGCCCCCCAAGCTTCATTTCATCCAACTGCAAAGGATAATGAAATGAAGCTTCAAATACTAGATGAAGGACTTGACTCAAATAGAGAGGGGGAAAACTATTTCATTTTTTAACGAGCTTGACACAGAAAAAAGAACTATGCTCGTAACCTCTGTTTCATTTTTTAACGAGATTTCCACAGAGACGAAAAAACTATCCTCATAGGTGGTTTCATTTTTTAACAAGCTTGAAATTAGAAAACTAAGCTCAAGTCTAGATTCATTTTTTAATGAACTTGAAATCAGAAAATCATGCTCATATACCTCTATTTCATTTTTTAACGAGGTTGCCTCAGAGATGAAAAACTATTCTCGGAGTCTCTCTTCTTGATCATGGATTCCAAGAGGACAATGCTCCGGAATGACGCCATGTCAAGGGACAAAAATCGGTCATGGCTTCCAAGAGGTCTTCACTGGAAGGAAGAAACACACTCTGGAAGGACACCATGTCGAGGTTCGCGACAAGAGTGAATATATCAGGCTCTAACAACCCTATCGAAGAGATCACCATGTCAACTACTGGATCTAAGTCATCAGAAGTTGAAGCCATGGGCGACAATGCCACATAATTGACCTGTGGCGGGGGCAATACCGTCTTCATATAAGAACCATTTAGAGATGCAATCCAGTCGGGGTCAATGAATGAAAGCTGATCAACAGTCACAACTCATCCATCGTGAGGGAAAGATATCACACGAAAAAGAGTAGACACAATAGCTTTCATGACATAGACATAAACTTTCCCAAGGAGTAAAGCGAAATCCAAGGGGTCTTGGACTACCATGACTTCAATAAGACATTTTTCCCTCCCAAAGTTATAGGAAACTGAGGAAGGGTCCCTAAAGGTTGACTAGTTCTTCTGTTAAAAGCTAACAGATTCTGCGTAACTAGCACAAGCTGAGGAAAACCCAAAGCTTGCCAAGCAAAAGAGGACAAAATACTAATAGACGCACCTTCATCTATCAGTGTCTGAGGAACGTCTCAACCACAAGCCTGTACTGCAATCTGGAAAGGAATGTGAGAGGGAAGACGAGGTCCAGTTAGCACACCCCAATCAAAATGGATGGCCTCATTACTTGGAGGGGGGTTCCACCGGAGAAGGAGGAATACCCACCGGCATGGTAGATTCTGTATCAATTAGAAAAACATGGGCAGTATATGGTTTACTCTCTAGTGGGAGAGTAGGATCGACCGATGGAGAGATCAGATCGACCACTTGGGTTTCATTGTCCAAGGGGAGAATGGGTTCGACAGGTGGAAACAGATCAACCGCTTCGGTTTCACTCTCTAACGGGAGAGTGAGATCGACCGAGGATGGGATTAGATCAACCACTTTGTTAATACTCTCTAAAGGGAGAGTGGGATCGACCGAATATGGGATCGGATCAACCACTTTGTCAACTGGTTCAATTAAGGATGTGACTAGATTGACGACATGATCAATTGGATTGACCGACGACGGGTCCAGAGTGATCATTCCATCAACTACAGGGGGGTTGAAAGAAAACTCACGATAAGCAGCTGGAAGTTGAGGCTGTGAAACAATCATGTCTTCCATTAATTTCAAGGCTTCGTCCATACGAGGGCAAAGGTGAGTTAGATGACTCCCTTTGCATAACATACACGGGAACTTGACTCTACTTTTCTTCTTCCCAACGATATCATGACTAGTTGACGGGAGGTCATCAACATGTTGTTTAGAGGATGATGACATGGGTTGGTGTGTAGACCATACTTCTATAACCTTGGATATACTAGGGAAATCCTTAAGAAGATGGCTACCCTTACAAAGCCTACAAGGGTACTTGGGATTACGAGTTGTTTGGGTGATCTTGACGTCATCAACACTCCCAACACGACTAACAGTAACTGGTTGTTTTCCAACATGCTTGATAGTGGTTGGATGTTTTGACCCTTGTTTATATTTCTTCTTCTTAATCTTTCTTTTCTTATTCTTCTTATTCATCGGGTTACTAGCTTCAGAACTTTCACTCAGCGAAGAAGATGAAACAGAAGGTGACCTTGCAAGCGAAGAAGGTGAAGAAGACCTTACTGGTGAAGAAGGTGAAGGATCAACATGAGGTTGATGCTCTTGGGGGGAAGTGCTTGTGACTGAAGTACCAACTACATTTGGGATTACCTAAGTGGAAAACAACCATACCGGTAATCCAATTGTGAGACCTGGAAGGCTCAAAGTAGCAATATGAGGAGGACCAATGTTTCCGTAAGAAGGAAAAACAAAAGGTTCCCCTGGAAAAGGAGTTCCTTCATTGGTCATTCCGGGAACTGATGCCATAAAAATAAAGATCCAATCTAGAGTCCACTAGGGAAAACAAATAACACACGTTAAAAATCTAGTAAACAAACAAGCAAACAAAACCTTCTCACAATGAGCACACTAGTTGGTGGTGAAATCCAACGTCACGGGAACAAAGTAAGAAGGGGTTGAGATAGAGCGGGTCGAAAAGTTACGTTGATGACCTGCTTAACAAACTTACACCTTGGTGCAAGCTCCCACACATAATCGTGGGTATACCCTCCAAGGAGCCCGAGTGAGTTTGGCCAACGCCGATTCCAGGTACTGTGAAGACTTGCCCCTCCACAGTCACCTCATGTAAAGAACCTAGAGAGATAGGCCACTAAGGTTACCAATTACTATAGTGATGCCTGGGGAAACAGTCGACAGTCCGATCCACGTGAAAAGGGAGGGTATCTAGCCTGAAATCAACTCGAAAGGCTTCCACTCATAATTGTGGGTATACCTTCAAGTGACCCCGATAATATGAGCAATCTCTACACCAAGACCAACAAAGTAGGGTGAGTAACACTGCCAGTCTTAATGTGACCTCGTGATTGACCCTTGTGTGAGAAGGGCTTCCCAGGACAAAATGTAGTAAGTGGATTTAACTCTCCCTATCACAAGATACTATGCTTGTTTGCAGCTTTGGAAAGTTATCTTTCACACCTATTCTAAATCCCTACAACTAATCTAATGTAGGTTTGCTACCAGAAAATATAAAAATGTCTAATCAATTTTTATAAGCGCTTTATTTTTAAGGCTATTGTTACTCAAAAGGAAAATGACGTGGACAATATGGTGTTTTGACCGACTCAAAAGTTATGCAAAGAGATGAAGATGCAATCTTTTCATTTCGATGAAAGCTATGCTACGAGAATGAGAAAACATTTATCATTCCCATATGCACAATATCCAAAAATTTTAAAACTCATCAGTATCAATATCTTCAAGAAATGATACAAAGAGGCTGTACACCAATACATGATTCATTGCCTGCCCCCCTGGCCATGAGGGGGAAAATTTTTCAGAATTTAAGACCAAAAAATGCCAAGAATCATGCAATTTCGCTACTTCAAATGCAAGGATACCGCCAATCTAATATAAAGAAAGAAATTAAATCTTTTTGTTTCAAAAATTTCACTAAAAAAAATAATGAACTTTCTTAAAACAAAGAAACCCAAACTAAAAGTTTTCTTTTAAAGCGAACTATTCAAAAGAAATATGAACTTTCCCTAAACAATTCTAAAGAAAACACACGCTTTGTAATTGAAAGATACTCAAAGCAAGAGACTAATCCTTCAAAACCAAACAAAGCAAAGATGGCTAAAATCAACTCAAAGAATGTCAAGCAGACTGTAAACAGATCAATATAGGCTCCAAAAGTTCAATCCAGCTGATCAAAGCAAAACTGGGCATCAAAAGATAACAGGACCCAATCCAAAAAAATTTACAAACAAGTTTGCAAGCCAATAGTATATTACAGTGCGAAAATCAACAGTTTTCGCAAGCTAGCAATGGGTAGGGTGCGAAGATGTCGCACTGGTTTAAACAGTGAGGTGAAAAAATCAAAGGTTTTCACAGGCCATATATAGGTACAGTGTGGGAACGTTTGTAAACAAAAGGAATTTGGAAAAAGGACAAAGAGTATAAGTGAACTTTCATATCCAAAGAGTCTGGATGGATCTCCCACAGATTAACTAGACTAACTAGGAAACAATCTGTTCCCCAGTATGGTCGCCAATTTTTTTATTGGATAAATCGGTAGGTGCAGACACTAACTGATCTCCCTAGATCCACCTAGATCTAGAACAAAACACACCAGAACATGACGCTTTCCTTAAGTTTTAAATATTGAATTTACTAACTAAAGAGGGATAGGTGACATATCGTTTAAACGCCGCTTCCTCTCACCATCGCCATCCTAGCTCTGTTCCAACACTCACACAATGATGATCCTACAAAAGAACGCAACCAACCAAAGTGATAGTAATAGCATAAACTCAATATAAACCTATGTATGTGATCAAGGAATCATACAATAAAACGCTTTATAGGAAAGAATCATATTACTGTATCATATTAAATGTGAAAGAGAGATTACAACCATGGCCTTGATGTCGTAAGGTCCCTTCCAACAGTCCTTTGTTCCCCACACACTTCCACTCCAA
>ML794811.1:277254-330904 GCA_009831015.1 Picea engelmannii | reverse complement strand
AGCTAACAATCTCCAAAGCTCAATCCAATCCAAGCTAATCCCAAAAGCTCCAAAGCTAACCTTCTCCATGAGAGCTCCTCTCCTTTTATAAGTTGAAGAGGATAAGGTGAGGAGGTTAGGATGATCCCACTAAATCATGAAAGTGATTAAGATCCAAACCATTCGGATGCCACCTCACCATGGAAGTTTCTCCTTCCAGAAGCATCGAGAAGATGCTCGTTTTCCCCACGTATGAGCATTTTCACACCCTGCCTATATAGCAACCTACGAACACTTCGCGACCTAGCTATGGTGCAGCCTACGAAAACTAGGCATTTTCGCACCCTAGCTATAGTGCAGCATGCGAAAATCCTCTTTAATAGAGTTTTTACAAAGGGAAATGCAACTTCTTTTCTCAAAAAAATTTCTTCTCCCTTCTTTCTTCAGGAATTAGGCTACTGACCCCTCTGAAGGAAACAAATAGGTTTACATCATTAATGGTCATAGGGATGATGAAAATAATGTGTAACACACACTTTCTTCCAAATTTCCAAGCTTCGAATATGTGAAGGACTTTGATCAACGACCCACGTTTCCTCAACATTGGATGGTCGAGATCTACTTCGGCCTTCAGGGACTCTCGACCCAACGCACAACACTCCTCAGATCTCCTGGAGTGTCGAACTCTGAACCAAAGTATCTGGCGCCATGCATCCCCTGACGCCAATGGTCAATATTTTCTACAGACTTTGAGGCTTATCGACACGCCACACCTCAAATTCCCCAGAGTGCCAAGTCTCTGGACTAAAGGATCTGGCACCACGCGTCTCCTATGTACCGACGGCTGGGATTTACTCCGTCCCTCACGACTTTGGGAGTATTCACACTTTGAAGACTCTTTACCAAGTTCCTCTCGAGTGTCAAACCTCCAGACCTCGAACTCTCCTACCATGTGGCCTCCACAAATGGAAACACCATCACTTGACACGTGGATCCCCATGTGAACTCGACGTGACACACACATTCCCTCGATCGAAAGACTGATAGGGGTCCTGAAGGATCCATAGATCCATGGTACACATTACTTCGCGACTCCGACCTTCGGGGGTTTTGACGATACAACACCCAATTCCTCCCGAAGCAGTCAAGGACAGGCTAAATACGTCGTAGATCCAATGGTTGTGATATTTCCCAGGCATCCTCAGATCTATGACCCAGATTAACTTTGAGCTTCAGGACTTCAGAGGATCCGTCTCCCTTACAACGATTTCTGAAATTCATCAAACTCGCAAAGACTGGAAGATTCAAGGATTTAACACCTTCGCTCCTTCTCCAAATCCAACTGTTGTGATAGACTTTGGATCCTCCCGAACGAATCTCGTCCGCTCGTCTTCCAAATGATAGGATCTTTCCTTTCGATACTTAAATCTCGCTATGCTTCCTGAGCTTTGTCAGATATGAAATAATTAGGCGATGGCGCATGCCTTGCGCTCTTTCTCTTGAGCTTAACAGACTCCTTTTTCTAAGATACTCAGAACAACTGGGAGAGTCGACATGCATACAGAGGACTATGCCCAAGGTCGACGAACTCCCAACTCATTTACTTAAACTTGAGCCATTACAAGGCTCGATCATTTACATGTACAAACCATATAGTTCCTTACTTTCTTAAATACATAATCAAGCAAAGATGAAAGAACACAATCTAATCATCAAGAAAACATGCACATCCCTGAAACATTCATAGGATATCCAACTTTAACTTACAGTTACAGTTCAATTACACATGGGGTGAGAATACTTATCTATTACAATTGATAGCCAACCAACTAACTGTGGGTGTGCGCCTTTCCACCCAACCATAGGCTCAGAGGAATTCATTCTTAGTGCTCTGGCCACCCCCATGCCAAGCCATGATATCACTAGCGAACTTTTGCAATTTTATAGAGACTCTCTTTCTCTTTCACAACAACTCTTGCAATTCCTCGGAGATCCTCTCTCTTTGTCACTGCCTCGATGAGGTTTATCAAATGCTTTCTCAACATCAAGTTCATGGCCTTCTGCTCATTCTTTGCTGGAGAGGTCTACACGTTCTCCTCTCTGTCTATGTATGTTTTTCCTTGTCTCTATTTTATGTATATGTCTTCCCAGGATGGTTCTTGACCTATCTTGTTCCTTCTGTCATAATGGAACTCGGGTCATCCTAGTCTACCAGACCTTGCGGTACTTCGGGCTAACATTATTCAGTCAGGCCATGCTTCCATTCATGGGGGTTGGTTGATTGCTCAACCACCAGTCCTTTTTCATTAACTGATGATTTCTTTCCTTGGGGTCCAGAGAGGCTCATTATCTCAGCAAAGGGAATTTGGGTCATTTGAACTAATGAACCCTCTCTACAATCTCCTCACTCTTTCGTCTAGTGATATCATGGCTAGTACTTCAAGGCTTCACCCCCACATTTAGTTATCGGTAATTCAAACAATAATACATTTACATCGGTCCCATGCCACAACATGGTAATCCTAATTAATGATTAATTACAATTTGGGGGAAACAGGGGTGTTACAATCCCCTCCCCCCTTAAAAGGAACATCGTCCTAAATGTTCTTTCTCAGTAACACCTGTCATCCCTTTCTCATTCGGCCGCTTCAGAAGTATTGACCTTCTTTCTTGGTCAAGTCCTTTCTAGACTCTTGGTCTTCGTTACCGTCCTTCAATAATGTTGGAAAAAAAGAAAATAAATCACAATTGCATGTGAAAATTGTTTACTATTGTTCAAAATTCAAGAGGAAAATTTCATAATCTAGCACAATAATTATATGTACAGTTCATAGATTTTCATCCACATGATTGTCTTGTCATCTTGGCTCACTATGTTTCCTTGAAATACCCATTGTGTGCACGATCCCAATCAATAGTTTACAAGAACTATCAAAGTCTCCTCTTCCTTGTGATCACTCACCCTCTAAGCCCAGGCTCAGGCATCCCCTTCTTTGCTATACAGTCCCTCGGGTGATCCATCTTGCCTTGCCAAGGTTTTCTCGCATAGGAAGAATTTCAGAAAATTCATTGAGCCTTACAGTCGAGGTGTCCCTTAGACTTTCTCTATTGAGGAGTCCCTCTGTCTTGTGTTACCTCAACACAACATATTCCAGGCAATCATGACTTACCATAGGGTTCTCATGTTTCAACAATGGCCTCTTTCATGCTTTTCAGCTGGACAACCTTCATTTGTCTTTTCTTTCGGCTCAACGAAAGTTAGGGATGAAGGTTACTCTCCTTCTCCCGACACAGAAATAGATAGGTACGAAGGTTACTCTCCTTCTCTTGACTCAGTCATAGATAGGGACGAAGGTTACTCTCCTTCTCTTGGCACATAAATATATGGGGACGAAGGTTACTCTCCTTCTCCTGACTCAATCATAGATAGGGACGAAGGTTACTCTCCTTCTCCCGAATTAGTCTCTATTTCCTGCGATTAGAACACACTCTTTTTCACAGTTTTTCCTCGAAATCAAGAGTTCAGTATCTCTTCTCTGCACTCTTCACAGTTCTTTTCCTCTCACTTATATCACAGGTATACAAAAATTCATGAGACATCATCATAAATTTTAAATTCAGAATTTTCTTGTAAATATCTCACCCACATATTTCCCAATTTCTTCATTTATTTTCAGATATGTTCAGCACTGAACCAGATTCACAAGCATGGGACTTTCCTCCACATAGCAGTTTAGCTCAACAGGAAATCAGTCTTCCTTATGGGCTTACAACATTACCATATCCAAGACTCTTTCTGCTTGCAAGTCAACTTTCCTCAGCAAAACAAATTGTTAGTTTTCATGCACACTATATTTTCATATGATGCATACTAACATTCCAAGTCATTTTCATCTATTCAGGGTATATAAAGAAAAAGGGAAATATTATTATTATGTAAGAATCCTGTCAACATATTAAATTTTCCAAGTGCAATTCAAATATTAAATGACTTTAATCAATGTGCCAATGTTCATGGCCACATTCATACCCAATGCACCCTCGCATTGATCTTCAAGCTACCACACTTGGTGACAATAACCCTGCTATGGTGTGTTGGAGTTTAACCAACCTCTTCACCATATGGCTTATTCCTCCTCATTCACTCTTACAACATGACTATGCTTCATGCTACAGGCTAATCATGATTCCAAATCAGTGCACATGAAACTAAATGTTTCTCTTGAATCCACCCAGGCATTCTTCCTTCATTAGTATCCAAGGTGCCCACATTCATGGTCACCCAAATTTGATTTTCTCTAACACCTATACAATGTAAGTAGAAATATTGGAAGGTCCTCCTTCCTCAATGGAAAATCCATTGTCTCTCCTTTATGAAAACATGCATTTCCTTGAAGCAATTTCATGCAATGTGCTAACTATGAGCACCTTCATTCCCATAGAACCAGTCCCCGAGAACACAGTCTAATGCAAAGTGGTAAACTCTGTCTTCCTTGACTAGACCGGAGGAACTCTGTTTTCTCTCCATGTGACCGAGAGTTGTGACCTCAGCTCTATTCTTTTCGAAACCATCCTTTCAGACCTCGTGTCCAAGTGTTATGATCCTGTCTACACCCATTTCCCTCAAATTGACGGTGCCTATCCGTCTTCCCCCAGATCTAACGACTGCAAGGGATGGAAGAACCTCAACTAGCTCGCAGTTTAATTCTCCTTCTGATATTTGCAACAAATATGGGTCGTCTGATCTACGATCGGATCCCAAACTCAAAACAATGCTATATTGAATTTAAATTAAGGGTACAGGTATCCACGTTAACCCGTGTGCATATGCAATCTCCACAATGATCGCGGGCCATCGACCTTAGCCCTCGATCGATTTTAACCACAAGATTTATAGATAATAATAATTCCAACACAAAAGTGTTTGACCGAGAATTTAGGTTGATACAAAGATTCGATGTGCTAATATCAACCACATAACCCAATCACAGTATGCGTTTTATGCTACAATAACGTGTGGGTTCCTTGTAGGTTTGCCCATTGATTGTTCACGGATCGACGGTTCATAGCGATTGTAAAATCCCAATATGCTTGCTCTTTATCGAAGAGTTCGATTTCCGCAATCTAAAAAGTGCTTGCCCAACTCTTTTAATCATGGTCATTGATTCTCCCACCCTAACAAGATCAACAACGTTGGTTGATTGTGAGTCGTAAACTTTCACGTCCCTTAATTTCACCTTCGTGTTCCATAAATTTCCTCGACCGTTGATCAAATTGAACAAATGGTGTTTGATCCATTAATTCCAGTGGATATTGAAGTCATTTGACGACTGTGATCGGTCTTCCCTTCGATGAGCGACTCACATTCATTTCCTCTGTTAGGTTTTTGAGTATCCTGATTCGATCAACGTTTTCTTCCTGAATCATACTCTACTTGGGTATCTGTGGAATACAAATTCCTTTCAAAAATTTCGTGCATAATCGTTAAGAGAATAAAACATTTTCAGACATGTCCTAGCACATGTTTATGCACTTCATCACATTATCCTCAAATGTTTTCATGAGTGCAACACCAACAGTTCTCGACTGCTTCTACAGTTATACAACCATCTCATTATGGTGTCAAAATATTTACTTTCATCAGCACACCAGTTTCTCGTCCCAAAGAAAAACATAATGCACAACAAGAAAAGAGATAGGGCTCTTCCCTTTTCCAAATCCTTCTACACGGCATGGGATATTTAGTCTAGATGAGTTATTTCTAAGGCCTTACTACCCTTGCTTGATGTGGCTTCAACCAAGCCTATTCATTTAATCATACTCAGGTGGTTTATTTTCCTTTTACCAGTTGTACAAGTTTCCACAACTTCTCTTTTAATCCCACGGCTTTGTTACATAATTCAAGGTTCTTAGGGTGAGAAAAGTGTTCCTCCTTTTCTCCCCCTTTACTTATGCAATCTACTTCTTATTGTGATCTTTCTGCTCTTTTCTTGAGCAACCTCGGTTAGGCTCATCCTAACTCTTAGGATGAAACAACATGTTTTAATAGCAAATCCTTTCATCCATAATGAATCACGAACCTATACATCCTACACGTTACCATTCAGTTATCAGAATGGTCAAGATTCATTATTAGTCTTCTATTTGTTACATGATGTTTTTCAAAATGTAATCCAGGATACACGCACACACACACACACACACACACACACACACACACACACACACACACACACACACACACACACACATACAAGCTTATAGTTCGCTGCTTAATTCTCAATAGTCAACAAGGTTGTGACTCTGTTCTCCTGACAGAGTCTTCACATAGTTCCTCAATAGGGAACTCCTTTAGCATGCAACTTCCTTATTACATATCCTTCACTATCTGTGATAACCTCAACTTTGAGTTGGCTTTAGCTGGGTACCAAATATTTCATAAGGAATATAAACATGTGCCTTTGTCATGTGTTCCAATTATGTATCCACACATATTTTGGTTTTGTTAACTTACATCCATGATGTGCTTAATCATATGCATAATCATAAGCCTATGTGTAGCTGTGATGGGTATATTTCACATGCCACCTACATCTCTATTTTAAAAATCAGTCAACTCATGATTGTTCACAATCATTCTCATGTGATCCTCAAAGGTATAATCATTTGCCTCTTGTTATGACAACATAGAATCCTTGCTCATTTACTCTTTCATCTATTATACTAGCCTTTCTTGAGGGAATGGAGCACATTCCCCTTAAGCTATCATTCGAAACAAAACTTTCATGACTCTTCAGAATGGAGTCAACCATGCATCCATGGTATTCACTTAATCTTGGCAAGTGGAATTCTTGCCTTACATATCACTCATCAAGGCAACCATATTGTGCCTTTAGTATACATATATTCTTACCTCATATATGTGCATTACTTGCACATTTAAAATCATTCATACCTAGTTGGTATTAATATTAGGCTTCATATCAAGAAGCTTCATAATGCATTAAATCCATGCACTCAAGCCTATACATACCTATCCCAAACATACATCATGCAAGCTCATTGCTTGCACCCTTTCCATGTGATACTTTCACATGGATATATCAGACTTCCAGATCCTCCTTCCAAGGATCTTACTGCTAGGGTCAGATCATCACTCACCATATTTCACATCCAGTCACAGACTACACACACACACACACACACACACACACACACACACACACACACACACACACACACACACACACACACGTCATATGCATGCTATATCTTTACCATATGCATTCCAACATCTCCTCGTGCACCAAGAATTTTATCCATGCCTACTGTGCAAATGTATTCCAGCTATCTACCTTCAACTATATACACTCTCTTTAGTACATCGAAGAACTCATAAACTAACTCATAAAAGAAAATCAATCCATTTCACCTCCCTTATGGAGATCATCAACAGTCCAGAGGACTCCTTTTTATTTTCTTAGCTGGGTTATCTCGGCAACATGTTTCATTCATTACAGGTCAAATATATTTCCCTTATACATTTTCTATCAGTCCTCTAATCATGAGGAGTTTCATATATAGGGTTTTAATCCTTTTATTAAAGCAATAATTATTGTTGCTAAGGATTTTATCAATCCATACCAAATTCCTTTAAGTACAAGGATTTTTTGCATAAGGTCTTAACCCTAAGTGCTTATCATCACATTCCTACTCCTATAAGAGTATTTATCAATTTGACAAAGGGACAATATAATTCCCTTTCTAAAATTTAGTAAAATTTTCCAAATCACAGTTTCGATATGCAGTCCTTATCCTCAAGGAGTTAATGCAGGTAATAAACAATCCTTTAAAGGTAGGAATATCTTTCAACATGCTCATCTTTGCTTTAGTAAACTAGTCTTTCGACTATTTCTGGTCCATCCAGGCTCGTGTATGAATCATGCTTTGCTAGATAGGGTAGGGTAGCATGCCCTTTCCCTTAAATTTTTCTAATAATATTTTTATGTGACTCGTGCATGAGCCCAAGTAGGCCAAGTGTTGAAACCATGCTCTGATACCAATTTGTAGCACACCCGACCCCTTAAATAACCTTTTAAGGAATGGGGCATCAAATGTTTTCCTTCCTTAACATCTCAAACTCTCTGTCTGAGGTCTGCATCCTCTTCTACTCACTCCTAGAATTCTAACGACTATTACCAGGCTCAAAACCGAGATTTGTGTTGCAAGCTATGGTTTCCTGAGGTTATTCGAGACCTCGAAGCTTCCATCGCTCCTAAATCTATGGAGGAAATCCATTTAGTTATAATCCGACGACAGGTCTCCTTCTACGTTAACACGTATGCTTACGGGATAAGTTTGACACCTTTGGGAGCTCCTATCTCCCGAATTCCCGTGAACCTGCCACGTGGCTTTGGCATTCAGGCCTTTCCATAATGCTACACCCCAACTCTTTCAGAGTCTCAAAGTCTTGAACTCTCGAGGTTCTTCCACATAGCTCCGGCCTTCGGCCCTTTTTGGAGCATACGTTCTAACATCCCAAGTATTTCAGAGTTCCAAACTCCTGAACTTCACCATTCCTAAGGTCAAGAGAACAAATACCAGGGGACGACACGTGGCCTCATTAGAGGGTGACATGTGCCACATCCCAATAGGCTTATATGGCCTACGAAAATCACATATCGAAGTGACATGGGGCACGTCGATCGTGGGTCCACGTCACCCTAATGACATCATCTTTCCACGTGACACTAGACTGACAACCTTCTAACATACCTCAGATATCACAGTCGATATTTGACCACGTAGATCCATAGATCTATGGCTCTTGTTAATTCGACACTTCGGCCTTTGAAAGGCTTGCATTGAAAACCTCTCGTGACTCTTGGAGTTGGTCAACATCGGGCTTACCACTGCCTAAATCTAATGGTCATGAACAGTCCCGAAGTATCCATGGATCAACGATCTACATTAATTCGCGACTCCGACCTTCAGAGGTTTTAGTTGCTCCATCACGCATTTCTCCCGAATGTGCGAACTCTGAACTGGCATATCAGACAGTTGATTCTTATCCTAGATCGATGACCTACGTCTTCTTCGGGCTCCAGGCTTCAGAGCTTTCCACGCCTTGAACCACACTTCCTTATGGAGTTCTGAAATTCAAATATGCGAAGGACTCTGATCAATGACCAATGTGTCCTCAACATTGGATGGTCGAGATCTACTCCGGCCTTCGGGGAATCTCGACCCAACACACAACACTCCTCATATCTCCCGGAGTGTCGAACTATGAACCAAAGGATCTAGCACCACGCGTCCCCTGATGCCAACGACCAAGATTTTCTCCGACCTTCGGGGCTTATCGACACACCACACCTCAAATTCCCCGGAGTGCCAAGTCTTCAGACTAAAGTATTTGGTGCCACACATCCCCTATATACCGACGACTGGGATTTACTCCGTCGTTCACGACTTCGAGAGTCTTCACACTTTGAATACTCTTGACCAAGTTCCTATGGAGTGTCAAACCTCGAGACCCTGAAATCTCCTGCCACATGGCCTCCACACATGGATACACCATCACTCGACACGTGGATCCCCATGTGCACTCGACGTGACACACACATTCCCTCAATCGAACGGCTGAGAGGGGTCCTGAAGGATCCATAGATCCACGGTCCACATTACTTCGCAACTTTGTCCTTCGGGGGTTTTGACGTTACAACACCCATGTCCTCCTGAAGTGGTCAACGTCGTAGATCCGATGGTTGGGATAGTTCCCAGGAATCCTTGGATCTATGACCTAGATTAACTTCAAGCTTCGGGACTTTGGAGGATCCATCTCCCTTACGACGATTACCGAAATTCGCCGAACTCGCGAAGACTAAAATATTTGAGGAGTTAATGCCTTCACTCCTTCTCCAATTCCAATGGTCATGACAAACCTTGGATCCTCCCGAATGGATCTCGTTCACTCGTCTTCCAAATGATATGATCTTTCCTTTCGAGAATAAAATCTCACTATCCTTCTTGAGCTTCATCAGATATGAAATACTTAGGCGATGGTGTGCGCCTTGCGCTCTTTCTCTTGAGCTTAACAGACTCTATTTTCCAGGAGACTCAGAACAACTGGGAGAGTCGACATGCATACGAGGGACTATGCCCAAGGTCGACGAAATCGCAACTCATTTACTTAAACTTGAGCCATTACAGGGATCGAGCATTTATATGTACAAACCATATAGTTCCTTACTTTCTTAAATACATAATCAAGCAAATATGAAGAGACAAAATCTAATCATCAAGAAAACATGCACATCCCTAAAACATTCTTAGGATATCCAACTTTAACTTACAGTTACAGTTCAATTACACATGGGGTGAGAATAATTATCTATTACAGTTGATAGCTGACCAACTAACTGTGGGTGTGCTCCTTTCCACCCAACCATAGGCTCAGAGGCATTCATTATTAGCGCTCTGGCCACCCCCGTGCCAATCCATGATATCACTAGGGAAATTTTGCAGGTTCTTAGAGACTCTCTTTCTCTGTCACAAAAACTATTTCAATTACTCAGAGATCCTCTTTCTCTGTCACGACCTCGACGAGGTTTATCAGATGCTTTCTCAGCATCAAGCTCGCGACCTTCTTCTCATTCTCTGCTAGAGATCTTCATGCATTATCCTCTTTGTCTGTGTATGTTTTTCCTTGTCTCTATTTTCTGTATATCTCTTCCCAAGATGGTTCTTGACCTATCTTGTTCCTTCTGTCAGAAGGGAACTTGGGTCAGCTTGGTCTGCCAGACCTTGCGGTACTTCGAGTTGAAATTCTTCAGTCAGACCATGCTTCCATTCATGGGGTCGGTTGATTGCTCAACCACCATTCTTTTTTCATTAATTGATTTATTTCTTCTGGAGAGGCTCATTATCTCAACAAAGGGAATTTGGGTCATTTGAACTAATGAACCCTCTCTACAATCTCCTCACTCTTTCCTCTAGTGATATCATGGCTAGTACTTCAAGGCTTCACCCCCACAGTCAGTTATCGACAATTCAAACAATAATACATTTACATCGTTCCCATGCCACATCACGGTAATCCTAATTAATGATTAATTACAAGTTGGGGGAAACAAGGGTGTTACAATTATCATGTACTAACTATCTCAAGTAATGAGCATGAAGCTCCACATGTTTCAACTTGTCATGTGAAACAAGATTTTATGAAACCTATATCGCACTTTGATTGTCACAATATACCACATTCATTGTCTCAACTTGAAAACCAAGTTTTCCCATTAGGTGTCCTATCCATAATGACTTAGAGCCAACATGCATGGAACCGCGATATTATACTTATGTGGTCAAATGATAGACCACCTCTTTCTTTTTACAAGACTATACTATGGGTCCAAATCCAAGATAAAACATATAGCTAGATGTAGAATTCTCATTGTTGTCATCTCCAACCCAATCCAAATCAGTGTAACCAACTAATTGGTTCACTTTATCATGGCAATATTTTACACCAAGCTAGTAAGTTCCCTCGATTTATTTGGTGAACACACAAGAATACCACCCTTCTCAAAATTGGGGGGTTTCTCCATAGAAATCTCTTTGACAATATCTCCAAGTGAAAAGGAACTTTTGACATCCATCTAATGTACCTCCCATATAAAGTGAGTATCAATTGAAATAATCAATTAAGTAGAGTTCATATTTGCAACCATGGAAAACGTCTTAATGTAGTCACATGCCTTCTTTCTAATAAAATTCCTTAGTTACCAAATGAGTCCTATGTCTTTCAATAATTCTTTCGAGTGTGAATATGATATTGTAGACCCATTGACACTTCATTACATTTTTTTTGTGGAGTGAAGGAACTAAAGCTCCTGTGTCACTCTTCATCAAGGAATGATGTTCATCATCCATAACATTCTCTCATTAAGGTCCACCATGTGCATATGGACATATGGATAATTAGCCTCTAGCACATATGCCATTAGAGAAACACTACAAAATTGTTTTTGACTTCCAGTTTTTCTTGTGTCATTGATATCTCTTACATCAACTATAATAGCTTCAATTGTCTTGGTTGTCCATATGGGAGGACAAAATCCCCTTGTTGGAGGAGTTCCCTTACCAAGGTCATCATTTCTAGATTGAACATGTGTTCCAAACATTATGGTCCATTTCAGTGTGGAAGTTCAACTATAATTTGAGTAAGGAAAATAAGTCAATTGACCAATTGATGGTTGTATGAAATAGTCAGACGATCTAGAATTCAAAAGAACTTCAAAAGGATCATTTCTCATCAAGCCAAAAGAGTAATTCAATAGAGTGATACCTATGATATTCTCATCAAAGGCATCATCTCTTCTATATATAATCTCCTATTTGATAGGGTCAAACAACCTATAGACTTTCGACTCTTTAGCGTATCCCATCATGATATAAGCATGGATCTTCACACCTAGTTTCTTCCTTTGATCATCTCGACTGTGAGACCATTCCATGCATCCAAAGGTTCTAATATATTTGACTTAGGGTTTTATTCCACTCCATTTCTTGACCAGAGTCATGTCCCATACAACTTCAGTTTGAATCATATTTAACAAAAAGTTTGAGCAATAGATATCTTTTTCCAAAAACCTAGTTGACATACCTTTGGTTTGAAGAAAACAATGTGCCATTTCTACCAAAGTTTGATTATTCTTTGTTGATGTATGGTAGCATCAGATAGGTATTTCTGTACAGGTCTATGTGTCTAGACGTGTGGAAATATTCCAAAGTCTTTCTATCCTTGAATTTACTTTAATTATAGGAATTATTAAAGTAAAGTTCTTTTATTAATTAATTCAATTAATTGAGTTATTTAAGGAAATGCTAAAAGTAATTAGAAGTTAATATTATCCATTGATCTCAAGTGAGGTGAGAAGTAATCTCAATATTCAATCACTTTGGATATTAGGGTTAGGTTATAACTCAAAATTATAAAAACAAGGCTAGGGTAAAGGAGAAGGCACTTGATACTTGTGTTGAGAGAGTTGACATAGAGAGGATTGGATCACGAAGGATTGTTATTCAAGGAGATCTTGGACAGGTGGAGAAGGACTTCCATCTAGAGATTGGGTCAAGGAGAAGAGAGAAGAGAAGCAACCACCAGTGGTTTCATTTGACCGAAGCCACATGAAATGTTCACATCATACGTATCTTGTTGTATAGTCCTTGAGGTCATGTACACGAGTCACAATGGAGACAGGCGCGTATACGCAAGTTTTCTTAAGGAAAGGCACGTACACCTTGAAACACATGCTAGATTTGGGTCATAGAATGAAATAGACTTTGTTAGGTTTGTCTGCATTTGTATTTCTCTTAGTGGGACATTATCCCTATACGGGAGCCCTGATTTTAGCATAATAAAATAATTCTTGGCACTGGTTTTCCATCTGGGGTTTTTCCAGGGGTAAATAACCAAAACTATTGGTGTTTATGTGTGCATGATTTGGTTTCCACTTTTTTCTTCCACTATATTTACTTAAGTTGAATATTCTAGTAGTGTATTTTTTTGTTTTGTGATCTGCTAATCTGATTTGCATTAAGGAAATCAATAGATAAAAAGATACCTAGGTGCTTGAGTAAGGGGATTTCAATATGGTATCATAGCTCATGCTATGAAGGGAAGCCAAATATCAGATCCATAACAGTTGATAGTATATCTATCAAATATGTAGGATATCATAGAAAATCCATAACCAGTAGGCATAAATCGAAGAACATATTTCAAGGAAACAGTCATACTGAGGTAGAAATAGGGTTTTGTAGTTTTATAGAGTTGTACACAGGTTGCAGAAGGAACATGCATGTACATAAGCAAACATTTTTTGATACAGTCATGTATATGTAGGTTCAAGTAAGGAAGGTCGTGTACATACGCAGGTTTGAGTGGTGACAGGCGCGTACAAGTCAGTACATGGAAAATTTTGGCAACAGGTTATTTTGAGGGAAATTTATCAGGTCTTAGGGATGACAACAACACCGTTGAGAGTTGAAGACAAATTGGATGGAGAATCCAAGTTACTATATTGGAAAGAAAGAGTGACTTTGGCGTTAAAAGGCCATGACCTTTGGGATTTAGTGGATAAATTAGTTTCTCCATCGACAGATCCTGTAGACTAGGAAGTTCACCAGAAGAAGGAAATCAAAGTCGAGTGGGTACTCTTGGATTCAATAAAGGATCATCAAATTCCTCACTTTTATGAGAAGAAGATGACCAAAGAGATGTCTGATTCCTTGGTAGGTTTATTATAGAGCACCAACATGAATATGAAGAAGGTCTTAAGATATAAACTCAGATCATTGCAAATGTATATATCTGACAATGTTACCATCTATTTCATGAGGATCACACAGGCGTGTTATCAACTTGCAACCATAGGGGAGAAAATGGAGGACACACAACTTATGAACGTGGCATTGAATGGTATTCCCAATTCATGGGAACCATTTGTCAAGGGAGCCTGTGCTCGGAAACATCTTCCAAATTGGAAAAGATTTTAGGATGATTTCATCCAAGAAGAGACTCAGGAGGAGTCTAAGGGAAGAAAGCAGGGAAGAAGTGATGAGAACTCAACCCTTTTCAGTAGGATAAGGAAGGGAAAAGGAAATAGTTCTACAAACAAGGGTAACAATGATGGAGGATCATCATATTCAGGGAAGAAGAAGGAATTGAGTAAAATCAAGTGCTTCTCATGTCATATGAATGGACATTATGCATATTAATGTCCAGGGAAGAAGAATGGTAAAGGAAATATGCAGAAAACAACATCAGCAGTGACACATCTAGATGACTTTGCAGTGAAGTTTGAGAAGGATTACTCATTGGTTTCTTTCCTTTCTACCAGCATAACTGTGAGGAGTGTTTGGTTCTTGGAGAGTGGTGCATTCGTCATATGACAAAAGAATGGGATTTGTTTAGCAGTATTATGAAGAGAGACTTAGATGTTCATGTGGAGCTTGGTGATGATTCCAAGTATACAGTGAAGGGAAAGGGAATAGTTACATTCCATCTCGAGTCAGGAGGCTCATTAGATGCCCATGATGTCATTTATGTACCAGTTTTGAAGAAGAATTTTCTCTCAGTCTCGACTATGGAGGACAAGGGTTTTTTTGTTATTTTTCATAGAGGGAAAGTACTCATACATTCAGATAAAGCTATCCCGAACAATGTAGTGGTCATTGGGTTCAAAGAGGGAACTTTATATAGGTTGCAGGGAAAGCTTGTACATGATTTGGTGCATGACAATGAAAACCTATGTAAGTTGTGGCACAAGAGGTTGGGAAATCTACACTACAGAGAATTGCCTATTCTGAGGGGGATTGTTACAGGTCTTCCATATTTCAATATTGAGCAGAAGGGAGTGTGTTGAGGGTGTGCACTTGGAAAGAATGCCAAGGTTGTTTTTTCCTAGAAGCGAGAGTAGGTCCAAGGGGATCTTGGATCTTATCCATTCATATGTGAGTGGGATGATGTGAGTAGCATTAGTACATGGATCATTATACTATGTGACATGTATTTATGGTTTTTCTAGGAAAACATGGATTTTCTTTATGAAGACCAAGGATGAGGTATTCAGTCGGTTTCAAGAGTTTAGAGCTTAGGCGGAGACCCATACAAGAAATAATATCAAGGTATTGAGGTCAAATAATGGGGGAGAGTAAACCTCCAATGAATTCAAGGATTTCTGCAAGGAGGCAGAGATCAAGAGGGAGTTGATAGCCTCATACAACCCTTAGCAAAATGGGGTTGCAGAGAGAAAGAATTGGTCCATCATCAGTTTTTCCAGGGATATGATACATGACCAGGAGTTTCCTATGTTTCTTTGGGTAGAAGCGTGTAACACGACAATGTATGTGAAGAACATGAGTCCTCATAGAATATTGGGGGACAAGACTCCAGAGGAGGATTTCTCATGAGTGAAGCTAGATATAGGACATTTGAGGATATTTGGTTGTCTAGTTTACATACATGTTCCTGTGGAGAAGAGGACGAAGATGGAGCCTTCAGGACATAAGGGTAATTTTGTGGGGCATAGCGAGACCTCAACATATTATAGGATCTTCATTCCAACGTTGAGGAAGACAGTTGTGAGAAAATATGTTAAGTTCAAGGAGAAATTTGCATCTAGGAGATCTCAGGAGCCATTATCAATGAAAGGGGACAAGGAGCAGTTGGGTCCAAAGGATGAGTCGCAGTCAACAGTTCACACTTTCGACGGGGAGGAGGGGTTATCCCCTTTTGATTCCATCAAGAGGTCCATGTGGCTATTGCATACATTGAGGGATGTTGGTGAGGCTCCTAGGAGTGATGTCATAGAGCGCAGGCCTCCGAGAAAGTTTTTGAACTATATGGAGCTTATGAGTAGTGTTGATGCTTAAAATCGCAACGATGAATACTACTCACAAATTATTGCCAAGCTCTATCATTTATTTATATTAATAATAAATTGGTAGGTGGGACCCCCTTATAGGCTTGTCGCACTATGGTTTATATGTTGCACTTATATTTTGTTTCTATTGTGATGATACCAACACACTTCTACAGTTCGATGTTTCAAATTATGGTTTAAAATGTTATGATGACATAAGCTGGTGGTTGACTATTGCATGGCACTGGATGGTTTTTATGACCATTCACAAATTATACTAAGGCTTCCCTATGGATGAAAGGATCATTATTGGTTTTTTTTTTTTTATATTGCGATTAAACATGGATTAATTGGATTAATATGATCTTGATATAAAGGATGATATGGGAGCTCTTTTAAACAAAAGGACTATACACAAGCCTTAATGTTATGTGTAATTGTGACAAAAGGAGGGTGCATAAAACCTTGCTACTTAACTTATGCGCTTTGTTAAATGATATATGTTTATGCATATGGGGTAACGTTATGGTGCATTGTTATTTTTTTAAAGAGTTTACCAAAGGTGGCGCACTATGCAAAAATGGATATGACAATGGTTTTTTGGTTGATTAAATGCTTAGACTTATGGTGAATTGGCTTGCTTGTACGTTGAATTGAATGAGGTTGGGTAAGGAAGCGACGTGCATTTACTGCATGTCACTCAAACAACCCTCGAGGCCCATCACCCTAGTCATACTTGCATTTTGATTTTTTGGCTTTGGTGGTTGTTGATGCTCTGCAATTTTTTGTTGTGAAGAGGCATACAAGCTAACTCTCTTCCTCGCGCAGGATTTTCCACGTATGGTTCCTTTCTCTTCCATCCATGATGTTTTTTTTTCTACCCTTTGAATCAATGTTTGGCTCATGATTGCTTGCGGTCTGTGTTTTTCTTAAGCTATTATTGGATATTTGAGTTGTGTAATTGGTGTTGTGCCTGTGGGTTCTTTTGGTGACTATTTTGGACTATTGGTTTTTAAAGCAAAAAGAGGAATGGTTGTGTTCTCCTTGTTGTGGATAATATTGTGTAAATTTATGGATAAAATGACAGTGAAGTATGTTCGATCGGCTTGGGTTTTTGAGTTTGTTTCTCAGTGGAAATTTATTGTTATGTTGACAAGCTCTAAGCTTTGCGCATGGGTGTTACAACCAGTCTCTGTGTTTAAATATTTGCCACTCCATTTTTTTCGTCTCTGTGGTTGATATTTTCGATCATGTGGGTTGCAATGTGGACTGATTGGAAGTCTAAAGAGTTTTTTCCTTCACTTGGCACAGCCCTGAGCTATTAGCTATCATATAAATGCTCTGGTTGACATTATTGCTTGGAAAATGGCACAGATAGATTTAACATCACCCAAAATTTTTAATGGAAGCATCATATATGTTTTGGTTGGGCATGGGTTTGTGTTTTGGACACTCATTTTACTGTGTCGTTTAAAGGTTCGCTCCTTCTCGTTCTCTATTGGAGGTGGTTAACTGTCGTGCTAGTAACCCTCACTGTCAAGACTATTGTTACATGCTACTTCTTTGTGGTAAACTTTTGAAGGCATGAGTTGTATGTGTTTTCCGAGGAATTATTCCTTTGATTGTGCCATCTGTTATTACTCTCTGTGCGTTGTGTTTAAACCCTAATTATGATCTTGATATCATTTCAAATCCAGTCAAGGTAAAGATAATTGTGTGTGCTTGGTCTAGTGGGAACGAGTTGGTTTTGTTTCTTGATTGGTAAGTTTTAAAAGAGGTTTGTACATGCCGATATATGTGATGTTTGGGATCAAGAGTTGCATGTTATTTTGATTCAAATGCTATTTGAATCAGTCCTTATGTTGATTATTTTTAATGGAGCATTGTGTGTAAATGGGTTGGGGCCCGATTATGAGTATTAACGCCCAATCTTATTTTCTTAGATAGTTTTTGACTGATAAGACAAATGGTGGTAAATACTGTGCATACTCTTATCAATTCTTAAGAATAAGAATTGGATAAGTAATGGCTAGAATCACTGTGCATATTTCTATTTGGTTTTAAAAGGAAAAGGATTTAACATTGGAATATGAATGATTGTGGCTCAAAAGGTTGTTGTGTTTATCATATAAATGGCAATGTTGTTATTATGACTATTGTATAAGTTTATATGGATGCAAAGGCTACTAAAATTGAGTATTTTTGGGCATATGAATTGTTTTTTTTTTTAATTCAACAAGCAATCTGTAAAAGAAGTGACAATTTATATGGTGGTTTTGAAAAGTGAATGTTGATTGAATTATGGAGGTCTGAAGAGAGTTATATTTGATTGTTTGATTTGATTTATTTTTATATGCACAATATCCATATTGTATTCCCTCTCATGCTACCACTTTTCGCTCATTATACCCAACTCATAATCCCAATATCATTTTTAGCATCCTTGTTCTATAAAATAAATTAAAAAACTATGTATAATAGTGACAAAATATATGACACAACATTGGTTGGCAACTGATATTTTTGGTATTTTATTACACAGTTAAATTATTTATATGAATTGCTTAGCAGTATTCGTGTGTTTATTCCCCCTCAGTATACCACCTTTTTCTCATTACACTCCATTCATATGTCCCATGAACCTTGTCACCCCCTACTCACTTGGAAATTATTAAATAGTTTTTTATGGATGGATTTGCATGTAGCTCGTGTCAATTTATGAGCCAATTATTGTTTCATGCAAGAAAAATGTCATGTATGATCTATTAAGGGATTAGTTACTGATGAATTGCTGCTACAGGGTGAGTTTCTTCAGTAGAGGTAGTCATGGCATATATAATAGAGAAGAGGAAACTGGAACAGAGGGCCTAGAAGCCCTGGATTCTCCATTCATTTTGATGTTGATCCCCAAGAATTGAACCATTTGTTCCAAGCTGGATTCTTTAACTAGATTGGGAAAGAAATAATACAACCTTGACCAGAGAGACCTCCCTTCTAGCCTCAGAACATCCCTCGTATTCCTATGCCACCTCATGTGTCCATGCAACTAGAAGTCCCTGCAAATGATGGATGACAAGGGATTATCAACCCGGATGTCTCTCACCATCATGTCTTCTCCAATTTTTCATTACCTCCTCCTCCACCTGTAAATCCTAATGTTCATATTTCCCCTGTGCATTCACCTATTCAATCCTCGCATGTTAGTAAAAGGCTTAAAATTGATGTTCCCAATGTGCAAGATAAAGGTAAAGTTGTTGCCTCCCCTTCCTCTCCTTCAAATGTCTCTTCAAATTCTGTATCCTCTCGCATGCATATGAAGGATGATTGTTCGCATGTAATTAGTGAAATACAACCTCAAGGTTCAAATCAACCTCGGGCTATTTCTGGAAAATCAAAAGGGGACAACAGTGATAAGAGAAAGATTGCCTCTCAGAGTGGGAAGTATGGATTTTAATTTATGTTTTTTTTATGATTGAGTTGAGGAAGACAGTGGTCTGCAGAAAGTTTGGACAACAAGATCTTTTTTGGATAATATGGATTATGTGTATATTTACATATTTTTGGATATGTTTTAAATTATTTTTGATATTTAAAGATTCAATTTTGAAGGTATCTAAGGGAGTTACAAGGGTGGCATGTGTTGAAATGATTATCCATTTCTGTTTTATTTTATGATTTGAAAAGAATAAATGAAGGGAGTCACAAGGGGTCCCACCTACCTAGTTATTATTAAATAAAGACCCTTAATTATTATTATTATTATTATTATTATTATTTCTACCGAACTAAATTAGTTAAGTCAAACTAACTTAACTAAAGAAAGTAGTTGAACTACTTTAACTTATTTGGAAGGCATAAAAGCTAAATAAGAAGAAGAAACAAGGGGAGAATAGAGGGAGAAAGCAAGACTAAGGTTTGCTATTTTGATTTCATGATATAGTTTCAGTTTTCACTCATTCTTGAGTTCATTCAAAGCCTAATTCTCTTTTTGACAACAGGGTCCTATTGTAGACAACAAGGTTCAAAACTGAACCAAATCATTCAGATGCTTATTTTAGAGGTGTTGATCCATCCTTGATAGTCTGTGTATACTTGTATGTTTATGGATTGAGTTTCATAGATGATAAAGGATATTTTTCAAAGTAAAATTGGCAGCAGTCTATGGCAAGATGATCCAGATTATAAATTTCAGTTTTTACTTTTTGTCAGAGTCCTTTTGTATGTTGTTCATCCAGGATCTCTAAATTAGACATTGTTCCATGCCCTCACAGGGGTTTTGTAAAGAGAAAAACACTTTTGATATCTCATAATGAAATAAAGCAGATTGTTATTCTGTTTCATTTGTGCATATTGTGACTTGGTTTATTTTTCTTTTGATCTCCATATTTACTTTCTATCTATATATTTTTCATAAACTTATATAAATATTTTATGTTTTTGCAACATTCTTTTCATTAATAAATCATCCTAAACCCTTGTAATTAATACTTGTGGATTGGGAAAATATTTTTGAGGCTATAAAACATAGGGTGACATTCTCAACTATCTTGTCCTAGCCAGGCAAGATTCAAAAATGCTTGAGTAAGATAATTCATATATTTTCCTCAACATTTATTTGGTGACCATACTGGGAAGATCCTCCATATATGTCTAGTTGATTGTATGCATGATTATCATTGAATATTTTTATATTTTTGCTTTCGATTCTTTGACTGTTTTCTTTCTTTCATGACAATACCTGTTACAAGGCAGCCCAATATTGAGCTCGGTCTTAAAGACCAGACCA
Organism: Picea engelmannii; assembly: GCA_009831015.1. NCBI lineage: Eukaryota > Viridiplantae > Streptophyta > Pinopsida > Pinales > Pinaceae > Picea > Picea engelmannii. The sequence goes on along the minus strand of ML794811.1, from coordinate 309,712 downwards.
TCATTGCTTTAACCTTATTCAATACTATCTTAGAAACTGATAACACTCAGGCTGATCTTGAATGCTCGTGGGAAGTAATTGAATAAGACATAAGTGTCCGAGAATGTTGGGAGGCCAGGCAAAGGTAGCCTAGGAATCAGCTATAGCTTTATTTTTCCCAAAGTTTTGATCTTCTTTTCATGTCCTTAAACCCTCACATCTCTAGGAGAATAAGAGGTTTATCTCCTGAAATCACCCTTATTGCTGAAATAGGAAGAAGAAACGTTGTTTTGTCAACCCAACAAGGTACTCTAGGGAGAACTTTGTATGATTCAGCTAGTTCGTCTTTCTCTCCCTTACCCATCATTTACAAAATGGAATCTGTAGGTGGCTCTGGTGGCACTGGGGGTGCTTCTTCATCTCAAACTTCAGCCTCGTTAGTGATTGGTAGCTTGTATAGCCATCAAGTCCCTGTCAAATCTACTACCAACCCCACCAAGGTCATAAATAAGTATGGACTTTTTCAATTTGAAGAAGATGCTACTACTACCTTGTGGCATGTATCCTCTCCTTTGAACCTATCACCTGCTACTCGTCCACTTCCAAAATTCAAAGAGAATCTCCCTAGGTTTTCTGGGAATAACATAGTCACTACGAATGAAAACTTGGTGGCATTCTCTAATTCTTGTCACAATATAGGATCTAATGACAATGATACTTGTATGCACTTATTTGTTAATTCCCTTGAAGGGAAAGCAGCGGCAAATTTATTTGATCTTCCTCCCAATATTGTTTCCACTTGGGAAGAGTTAGTTTGCTGGTTCAAATCTACTTATGGGTAGTCTAAAAGCCTAGTCGAACAATTACGGGACTACAATAACATTGCGTACAAATATAGTGAGACTATCAAGTATTTCAACTTATGTTTCACCAAGTTATATAACCAAATTCCCTAACTTATTCTCCCCTAGAACCAAGCTTCTTTTATGCATTACTATAATGCTCTACCTTCCCCTTACCGTCATAGGATTGAATAAAAATCTATTGACAATATTGGTTCCTCTCTACATACTTGTCTAAGTATGAAGAACAACTTGAAAGAACGGGTCTTCCCAAGGGAGACTCAATTAAAAAAATGGACATGTCCACCCTCTTACAGATTGTACAAGATATGAATAACTGAATGATAGCATATGAGCAGAAGAGAAATGTCCCTTCACTTACTCCTGGGGCCTCATATTCTTCTTCACCAACCTTTAGGAATCCTAATGAAAACAACTTTCATCCCAAAGCGATCATGCCTCGCAGTTAGTGTAACTTTTGTGAGGAACATCACAAGGAAAGTACTTGTGAGGTAAAGAAGAGTGCAAGAGATAAAATCTTTGGCAAAAGGCCTGAAACTACAATTGTTGTTCTAGATTTTGCAGAACCAGAAGATGTCATGATCATAAAAACTAAGAATAAATCATATGCTTCAAAAGGAAAATATGATTCCCCTTGTACATCTTCTACCCCAAGCTCATCTTCGCAAGTTGTTGTTGAAAACTCTACCAAGACTCTTGATAGTCAAGGAACTCCCTCCCCTCTCCCCTCTTCCAAATAAAAAATTCTCAATCAATTTCCTAATATCAAGGCCGATGCTACTCTTCTGGACATGGTTTCCATCCCTGAGCAACAAAAGCATCTGAAAATTTTCATGGAAAGAAAAACTTCCACCTTAGCCAATTTCTCTGAAGAGGTAAAAGAAGAGGATTCTAGTGTAATTAAAGTAGGTGTGAATATTTTTAGACACCCTATAAAAAATCATCCATTTTTCATTTATGTAAAGATTATGGACAAAATAACCCATTGGTGTTTGATTGATGGAGGTTTGGGCCCAAGCGTAATGTCAAAAATTATTATGGAAGAGCTAGGCTTGTCTTGTACAAATGAAAATGCTAGAAGCATGATCTCTTATAATAGTTTACAACAATTGACCATAGGTGAGATCAAAGACATGACTTTGGTTTTGTGCGTGCATCCTGAAATAAGGACAACCCTTAATATTCAGGTAATTGACATGCCAGTGAGTAATTATTCAAGCATCTTAGGAAGAGACTGACAAGCTTTGACAGGTGGATACCTCTCACTCGACGGGACACACTTATCCGTTCCTCAGAATGGGAAGAACATCATAGTCCTAAGGGAGGGAAGAATTTCACCATATATAGAAAGTATTCCACGACCTAATGTAAATTATGTCAAGGAGGACTTAGGAGTGTATTCCATTTTCATTGCATGCATATGCAGGATGATTGTTCGCATGTAATTAGTGAAATACAGCCTCAAGGTTCAAATCAACTTTGAGTTATTTCCGGAAAATCAAAATGGGACAACAGTGGTAAGAGAAATATTGCCTCTCATAGTGGCAAGTACGACTTTTAATTTATGTATTTTTTATGATTGAGTTGAGGAAGACAGTGGTCTGCAAAAAGTTTGGACAACAAGCTCTTTTTTGGATAATATGGATTATGTGGATATTTACATATTTTTGGATATGTTTTAAATTATTTTTGATATTTAAAGATTCAATTTTGAAGGTATCTAAGGGAGTTACAAGGGTGCCATGTGTTGAAAGGATTATCCATTTATGTTTTATTTTATGATTTGAAAAGAATAAAAGAAGGGAGTCACAAGGGGTCCCACCTACCTAGTTATTATAAAATAAAGACTCTTAATTATTATTATTATTATTATTATTATTTCTCCCGAACTAAATTAGTTAAGACAAACTAACTTAACTAAAGAAAGTAGTTGAACTACTTCAACTTATTTGGAAGGCATAAAAGCTAAATAATAAGAAGAAACAAGGGGAGAATAGAGGGAGAAAGCAAGACTAAGGTTTGCTCTTTTGATTTCATGAGATAGTTTCAGTTTTCATTCATTCTTGAGTTCATTCAAGGCCTAATTCTCTTTTTGACAGCAGGGTCCTATTGTATACAACAAGGTTCAAAACTAAACCAAATCATTCAGATGATTGTTTTAGAGGTGTTGATCCATCCTTGATAGTCTGTGTATACTTGTCTATTTATGGATTGAGTTCCATAGCTGATAAATGATATTTTGCAGAGTCAAATTGGCAGCAGTTTGTGACAAGGTTATCCAGATTATTAATTTCAGTTTTTACTTTTTGTCTGAGTCCTTTTGTATGGTGTTCATCGAGAATCTCTAAGTTAGACTTTGGTTCATGCCCTCACATGGGTTTTATAAAGAGAACAACACTTTTGATATCTCAGAATGAAATAAAGCAGAATGTTATTTTGTCTCATTTATGTGTATTGTGACTTGGTTACTTTTTCTTTTGATCTCCATATTTACTTTTTGTAATCTGTATATTTTTCAAAAACTTATATAAAGATTTTATGTTTTTGCAACATTCTTTTCATTAATAAATCAGCCTAAACCCTTGTAATTAATACTTGTGGATTGGGAAAATATTTTTGAGGCTATAAAACATAGGGTGACATTCTTGACTATCTTGTCCTAGCCAAGAAAGATTCAAAAATGCTTGTGTAAGATATTTCATATCTTTTCTTCAACAAGTAGCATCATTGATGCTGAGTTTTCCAGTTTTGAGGAAGCAACAAATTAGTAGGTACGACGAGATTCTATGGTAGAGGAGTACACCTCTATTATGAGGAATGATGTTTAGGACATAATGTCAAGAATGGAGTGGAAGTCAGTAGTGACTTCCAGGTGGCTCTACAAGATCAAGTATGCTGCAAATGGTAGCATCGAGAAGTTCAAGGCGAGGTTTGTGGCTAGAGGGTTCTCCCAAAAAGATGGAGTGGAATACGAGGAGACATTTTCTCCAGTCACTAGGTATGCTTCTATTTGAGTTGATATTTCTATTGTTTCAGTTATGAAGTGGAGGATACATTAGATGGATGTGAAAACATCTTTCCTCAACGAGATCATTGAGGAGGAAGTATACATAGAGAAACCTCAGGGATTTCAGGTACATGGGAGGGAGTCTCATGTGTGTAGGATTAATAAATCCTTGTACAGACTCAAACATGAACCCAGGGTGTGGTATTCCATTATTAATGTATACTTATAGTATGGGATTTACCAAGAGTGAGGCAGATCCTAACTTGTACTTCATACTTGTTGGGTCAAATCCACTCATCTTGGTTCTATGTTTGGATGACTTGTTTCTTGCGGGTGAAAAAGAGGTTATTGAAAGGTGAAAAGCATATTTATCTAGTGAGTTTGAGATGAAGGACATTGGATTGATGCATTATTTCTTGGGGTTATAGGTATGGTAGGTATTAGCACTAGAATATTCTCTATGAATGTTGGGAGGGCATGCCTAGCACATCTTAGTTATGGGATAGATTTTTGTAAAAGTTGATAATATTGATAAAGGAGGTTTAACGAAGTAGGTCATGAGGGCTTAAAGAGTTTGAGATTCAAGATCAAAAATATCTAATACAAAGAGAAACACTCCATAGGTCATCGACATACAACTTAAAGACCAAGCAAAACATGAGCATAAGGAATAATGGAAAGAGAAGCTAAATGTATAGGAAAGGCATCCATACATTCACAAGAGGATGTCTAGAATCAAAACTTCATTTAAATCCAGAACCATGTACCAGAATGTATATTTCAAGATTCAAGAAACATACAAAAAGATCGTAACTACTATTGATCTAAAACTCAAATGACAATTGAAGCATCACAAGAAAATATCTCTATATTCTAATAAGAGGAACTGCAGAGAAATAAGAAGAGCATAGTTTGACCAATAAGATGATGATTATTGAGCATGAGAATATTGTTGTTATATTATATGTTGGAAAAAATGTATATAATAGAGGTTTTCCCCTCCAGCCCTTCTGCCTCTCTTTCTCTCAGAAAGAGTTCGAACCCCCCTCCTTCAATATCTCTCAAGATAAATTTTTATAGCACCTTACAATGAGCAAGTCATTGCAATATTTTTGGAATCGAGTCTATCATTCCTTCTTAAAATAAATGACAGCTATGAGTCATCTTAAAAAATAAGGAAATGCTCGATTTGATTTAGATAAGGCTGATTGTGTGCCTGGAAATCTGATATATATATTTGACTTTCCAGATGGTCTAGTCCTTGTCATTGATCTCCAAAATTTTGTAGCTACCTTTATGCCTTGAAATATGAAGTTGATTATTAAATTCTCTCGAATGTTGAGTGCATCCTATAGTCATCTCTTTAGCAATAGTAGATAACTATCTTAAGGGTGTAGATTCCATCTCCAAAATTTTACCACACCTCAAGGAAGAAACAAGAGTTATCGAGCCAAAATTTGGCTGCAAAGTGCCCCACATCTTCTCTGGTCTAGAATTTAATTGGGGAAATGTAGGCTATTGAACAAGCTCAACAGGACCAAAAGAGGATAAACATGGGTATAAACCCAATCAATTTTTAAAGAGAAAATCTTCAAGCTCAAATTCATCAAACCATGGGCTTCCTTAGCACACTTGTGACTTGCCATGATACTTAGGCCCTGTCAATGTCTTGGATCTCGGGCGTTAGCCATCCACCAGGCATTGGTATTGACACTTGAACATGTGTTTGACAAGCTTAGTTGTTCTCTATGGCTAATCATCTCTGCAAAAAACTCAGCAAGTGATGTGTCATCAGTGTGTTGGAATTTGGCATTCAGTTCTAATTCTTCGGGCAATCCCTCCTATTGGCACACTTCTTTTTAAACCATTGGGCATATCCCACATGTATGGGCACACCATCGCCACATGTTTTTTTATATCACATGATTTCATACACCACTCGACGTGTTGTGCATGGTCTTTTGGCCCCTTGTGGGCTTCCTTCTTGGCGCTTGGTTTGAGTCCTTCTCCTTGTGACTTGGCATATAAATGGTAACCTTGTTCAGTCATCTATGATTGTTTAGTCTAGATATCGGTTGTCTACTTGGATATAGGGCTTCGATAAGTGATAGGGCCAACATTTTTTAATTTTCCAAATCCTTATTTTTTTATAACTTTAAATAAAACCATATAAAATGATTTTATAATAATTTTAATTTACTTGGCTCTAATGAAGATCAAGGCAAAGGAGAACTAGACCCAACTTATGACGATCATGAACATCAAGATGATATTAACCAGATTGGGGTTTAGAAAGCTGGGGAATGTAGAAAACATAAATGCAAAGTATAGCAGGTTCAAAAAATGGTGAAGAGGTTTCGTTGCCAGAACAATTGCTTTTTTGCAGCGAGATAACATGAAAAACATTAAGCCCCCGGGGGGGCAGCTCAATTGGAAAGTGCCGTGAAAATGAAGTTCCATGAGGTTTCGAGTTCAATTCCCCCCGACTTACCTTGTGTGCCGCGTAAGGGGCATCGTGGGCACACCTGGAGGTTATAGTGGTAGCGGTTGGATAACACAGCCATGTGTAACGCGAGCACGTGCCCAACTAGTTGATGATTCCTCCAGACACAAAAAAAAAAAAAAACATGAAAAACATTAATAAAAATAGAGTATTCTCATAGTAGACTAGGAAAACCTTACACAATTTGGCGGAAGATCAAAATTTTTTGATTGGTAGATTTAGGTGCTAGAAATGGCTCTAACTAGGGATGGTGTCCTCCCTACGAGGCACCAAAGAACAAATAGGCCCATGCCTCATCCATGCAACATGTATCCAATATGAAAACCAAACTCCCAAGCAACTAAAATTCAACCATATACCACAAACCAATATGTATGGAAAACTGAAGAGAAACTACTACACCGGTGCCTCCATTAGTCTTATGGAGTCATTAATTCTACAAATCTACTGCAAACTGAAATGAAATGCTCAAACTGGGAGCTTATTTATGTACATTGATTCCTACTCTAATCAACAACAACTTCATGGATAAAGTAATGTGAAACTTCCAATGAAGCCAATTAAGCATCCAACTCATAAAAAGATCTTCTTGTTTGCAGAAGAATGAAAGAGTGAAAAAAGAATGAAATCCTTGCAACAAAAATTTAATTGGTAGCTTATACTTATTGTTTCACTTTGTTAGCATACCAAATGCCACAACAGTGGAAACCTATGAAAAACCTAACTCGATGTAGATGGCCACCGGGTCTAGCAACTCAATAAAAATTTCCCACTAATTTAAAAAATAAGTGTGTTGCTCTATAATTTATGCTTCATCACTGAATATGATCTCAATATCTTTCTTTTGAAATTGTGAAAATGAAACATAAATATTCTGCAAACTGTTTGAACCACCTTTCAAAATTTGAATTAGAATTTGTTGTTGACAAAAATTTTCAATGACTTCTTCATATTTTGATTCATGATATATTGATTCGACGATATGATCTTCAGTGCATGCTGATGTAGAAATCTTCTCTTTAAAACCAGGCTCTGACTCTGAATCAAAATTGTCATATACAGGATCATTGTTTAAAAATTTCATAAGTGTTGTAGTAAAAATACGCTCCTTTGAATCATCCATGTACTCATCAAAAATAGGTTGATCTTCAGTAATAACATGTTGAAAATATTTTTCTAACAGCATATCATCATGAAGACAACTAGAATCTTCTTGAAAGTTGTGAATACCAAATGCTTCTACAACAATCTCTTCATTACAAGCATGATTTTCTTCACAAGAAAAATCCTCTTCGTCTGAAAGAATTTTTTGGTCTTCATATGTGGTTGATTTAATAAATTCATAATGCTCACAAAAATATTGTAATAGACTTCCAGGTGACAAGATAACCTTACAGTGTTTATGAAAAGCTACATGGAAATCTCTCAATGAGGAAATATTGGAAACATGTAAATATCTATACCATTCTCGTGCATCACCTTCTAAAGAGTACATGAACATTTTCATGAGGACATCTTCATGATGAATATGTAGTTGATCCATGCGTTCATGAAACTTGATCAGGTGTTGTGTAGGATGATGATGATGATCATCTCTAAATATCAGAAGGCAACCATGTCATTCATCGACAATAGGAACATCATTTGGAAAACAAAGAACATCAGCAAAATTAAAATTTGCAAACCTTTGAGCCAAAATAGCAGCCATCTGAGTATCAAACATCTTGAAACTATGGAGTCGCCACTGGATTATTTAACCATGGAGTCGCCAGGTGAATGATCTGCAGTCAAATAAATGTCCACTTCTTGTTCACCATCAATAATAGGATCTAAACATTTTCGTTCTCCCAGAGAAAATGTTTTTGTTCCTTCATCCCCAACAACAACGCCAAAATATGTTAGTGCTAGAAGATGCTCTTTTACTGCTGGGAGGGCATGTCTAGCACATCTTAGTTATGGGATAGCTTTGTGTAAAATTTGATAATATTGATAAGTGAGGTTTAACAAAGTAGGGCACGAGGGCTTAAAGACTCTGATATTCAAGATCAAAAATATATAATACAAAGAGCAGCACGTCATAGGTCATCGACATACAACTTAAAAACCAAGAAAAACATGAACATAAGGAATAATGGAAAGAGAAGGTAAATGTATAGAAAAGGCAGCCATACATTCACAAGAGGATGTCCAGAATCAAAACGTCGTTTCATTCCAAAACCATGTACCAAAATGTAGATTTCAAGCTTCGGGCAACATACATAAAGATCCTAATTGTTATTGATATAAAACTCAAATGATAATTGAAGCATCATAAGAAATTATCTCTGTATTCTAATAAGAGGAATTGGAGAGAAATAAGAAGAGCATAGTCTAACCAAAAACATGATGATCGTTGAGCATGAGAATATTGTTGTTATATTACATGTTGGAAAAAAATTATGCTGTAGAGGTTTTCCCTCCATACCTTCTCCGTCTCTTTCTCTTAGAAAGAGCTCGGACCCCCTCCTTCAAGATCTCTCAAGATAATTTTTTATAGCACCTGACAATGAGCAACTTGTTTCAATATTTTTGGAATTGAGTCTATCACTCCTTCTAAAAATAAATGACATATATGATTCATCTCAAAAAATTAGGAAATGCTCAATCCGATTTAGATAAGGATGATTGTGTGCCTAGAAATCTGAGATATATATTTGACTTTCCAAATGGTCTACTCCTTGTCATTTATCTCCAAAATTCTACTACCTTTATGCCTTGAAATCTGAAGTTGAATATTAAATGCCCTCTAATGTTGAGTGCGTCATGTAGTCATCTCTTTAGAAATCATAGATAACTATCTTAAGGGTGTAGATGCCATCTCCAAAATTTTACCATGCCTCAATGAAGAAGAAAGATTTATCGAGCCAGAATTTGGTTGCAAAACGCCCCACATCTTCTCTCGTGTGGAATTTAACTGAGGAAATGTAGGCTATTTAACAAGATCAACATGACCAAAAGAGGATAAACATGGGTATAAACCCAATCAATTTTTAAAGAGAAAATCTTCAAGCTTAAATGCATCAAACCATGTGCTTCCTTAGCACACTTGTCACTTGCCATGATACTTAGGCCATGTCAATGTCTTGGCTCTCAGGCGTTGGTCTTGACACTTGGAAGTGTGTTTTAAAAGATCAGTTGTTCGCTATGGCTAGTCATCTCTGCAAAAAATTCAGCAAGTGATGTGTCATCGGTGTGTTGGCATTTGGCGTTCAGTTCTGATTCTTCGAGAAGTCCCTCATTCAAAGTGGTTTCTCATTTCCATTGTTGAAATTCATACCTGGTGGTACGCTTCTTTTTAAACCATGGGGCATATCCCACATGTATGGGAAAACCATCGTCACATGTGTTTTTATATCACATGATTTCATACACTACTAGACACATTGTGCATGGCCTTTTGGCCCCTTGTGGGTTCCCTTCTTGGGACTTGGTTTGAGTGCTTCTCCTTGTGACTTGGCATATAAATGGTAACCTTGGTCAGTACTCGATTCTTTTTTAGTCTAGATCTCGGTTGTATACTTGGAGATTGGGATTTGATGAGTGATAGGCCCAACATATTTCAACTTTCCAAATCCTTGTTATTTTTTAACTTTAAATAAAACCATATAAAATGATTTTATAATAATTTTAATTTACTTGGCTCTAATGAAGATCAAGGAAAAGGAGAAATAGACTTTACTTATGACGATCATGAACATCATGATGGTATTAACCAGATTGGGGTTTATAAAGCTGGGAAACGTAGAAAACATAAATGCAAAGTATAACAGGTTTACAAAATGGCGAAGAGGTTAAAAACTTTGACAAGATCGTTTTTATGATTTCATTGCCTTAAAAATTGTTTTTTTGTAGCGAGATAACATGGAAATCATTAATAAAAATAGAGTACGTTGATAGTATACTAGGAAAACCTTGCACAATTTGGCGAAAGATCAAAAAAAATTGATAGGTAGATTTAGGTGCTAACACTAGCTCCAACTGGGGATGGTGTCCTCCCTGCAAGGCACCAAAGAACAAGCAAACTCATGCATTATCCATGCAACCTATATCCAATATGCAAACCAAACTCCCAGGAAACTAAAAATCAACCATATACCGCAAACCAATATGTATGGAAAACTGGAGAGAAACTACTACACTAGTGCCTCCATTAGGCTTATGGAGTCATTAATTCTACGAATCTACTGCAAACCAACTGAAAATGAAATGAAATGATCAAACTAGGAGATTATTTATGTACATTGATTCCTACTCTAATAAAAAACAACTTTATGGATCAAGTAATGTGAAACTTCTAATGAAGCCAAGTAAGCATCCAACTCATAAAAAAATCTTCTTGTTTGCAGCAGAATGAAAGAGTGAAAAAAGAATGAAATCCTTGCAACAAAAATTTAATTGGGAGCTTATACTTATTGTTTCACTTTGTTTGCATACCAAATTCCACAATAGTGGAAACCTATGAAAAAACTGACTCCGTGTAGATGGCCACCGAGTCTAGAAACTCAATAACAATTTCCCATTGTTTTAAAAAATAAGGGTGTTGCTCTATAATTTTTGCTTCATCACTGAATATGATATCAATCTCTTTGTTTTGAAATTATGAAAATGTAACAAAAAAAATATGCAAACTGTTTGAACCACCTTTCAAAACTTGAATTGGAATTTGTTGCTGACAAAAATTTTCAATGACTTCCTTATATTTTGATTCATGATATATTGATTCAACGATCTCATCTTCAGTGCACGATGATGTAGAAATATGCTCTTCAAAACCAGGCTTTGACTCTAAATCAAAACTGTCATATACAAGATCATTGTTTAAAAATTTCATATGTGTTGTAGTAAAAATATGCTCCTCTGAATCTTCCATGTACTCATAAAAAATAGGTTGATCTTCAATAATAACATGTTGAAAATCTTTTTCTAATAGCATATCATCATGAAGACAACTAGAATCTTCTTGAAAGTCATGAAGACCAAATGCTTCCACAACAATCTCTTCATTACAAGCATGATTTTCTTCACAAGCAGAATCCTCTTCGTCAGAAAGCATTTTTTGGTCTTTATATGTGGCAGATTTAATAAATTCACAATGCTCACAAAAATCTTGTAATAGACATTCAACTTAGAAGATAAGCTTACAATGTTTATGAAAAGCTACATGAAAATATCTCAATGAGGAAATACTGGAAACATGTAAAGATATGTACCATTGTCGTGCATCGCCTTGTAAAGAGTACATGAACATTTTCATGAGGACATCTTCGTGATGAATATGTAGTTGATCCATGCATTCATGAAACTTGATCAGGTATTGTGCAAGATGATGATGATCATCATCTCTAAATATCAGAAGGAAACCATGCAATTCATCGACAGTAGGAACATCAACAAAACTAAAAGGAGAAAACCTTCGAGCCAAAATATCATCCATCCGAGTATCAGACATCTTGAAATTGTGCAGTCGCCACCAGATTCTTTAACCATGGAGTCGCCAGGTGAATGATCTGCAGTCAAATAAATGTCCACTTCTTTTTCACCGTCAAGAATAGGATCTAAACATTTCGTTCTCCCAGAGAAAATGTTTTATTTACTTCATCCCCGACAACAGTGCCAAAAGATGTTAGCAATAGAAGATGCTCTCTGACTGCTGGGAGGGAATTCCTAGCACTTCATAGTTATAGGATAGATTTGTGTAAAAGTTGATAAGATTGATAAGGGAGGTTTAACGAAGTAGGGAATGAGGGCTTAAAGAGTCTGAGATTCAATATAAAAAATATCTAATACAAATAGAAACACTTCATAGGTCATCGACATACAACTTAAAGACCAAGAAAAACATGAGCATAAGGAATAATGGAAAGAGAAGGTAAATGTATAGGAAAGGAAGCCATACTTTCACAAGAGGATGTCCAGAATCAAAACGTCGTTTCAATCCAGAACCATATACTAGAATGTATATTTCAAGCTTCAAGCAACATATATAAATATCGTAATTGTTATTGATCTAAAACTCAAATGATAATTGAAGCATCACAAGAAATTATCTTTGTATTCTAATAAGAGGAACTGCAGATAAATAAGAAGAGCATGGTCTAACCAATAAGATGATGATCGTTGAGCATGAGAATATTGTTTTTATATTAGATGTTGGAAAAAATGTATACAGTAGAGGTTTTCCCCTCCAAACCTTCTGCCTCTCTTTCTCTCAGAGAGAGCTTGAACCCCCCTCCTTCAAGATCTCTCAAGATAAATTTTTATAACACCTTACAATGAACAAACTATTGCAAGATTTTTTGGAATTGAGTCTATCATTCCTTCTAAAAATAAATGACACATCTATGATTCATCTCAATAAATATGGAAATGATCGATCTGATTTAGATAAGGTTGATTGTGTGCCTGGAAATCTGAGATATATATTTGACTTTCCAAATGGTCTACTCCTTGTCATAGATCTCCAAAATCCTGTAGCTACCTTTATGCCTTGAAATCTGAAGTTGACTATTAAATTCCCTCGAATGTTGAGTGCATCCTACAGTCATCTCTTTAACAGTCGTAGATAACTATCTTAAGGGTGTAGAGGCCATCTCCAAAATTTTACCATGCCTCAATGAAGAAACAAGAGTTATCGAGCCAGAATTTGGCAGCAAAGCACCCCACATCTTCTCTCATGTGGAATTTAACTGAGGAAATGTAGGATATTGAACAAGCTCAACACGACCAAAACAGGAAAAACATGGGTATAAACCCAATCAATTTTTAAAGATCAAATCTTCAAGCTCAAATTCATCAAACCATGGGCTTCCTTAATGCACTTGTCACTTGCCATGATACTTAGGATCTGTCAATGTCTTGGATCTTGGGAGTTATCCATCCACCGGGCGTTGGTCTTGACACTTGGATGAGTTTTTGACAAGCTTAGTTGTTCTCTATGGCTAGTCATCTTTGCAAAAAACTCAGCAGGTGATGTGTCATCGGTGTGTTGGCATTTGGCGTTCAGTTCTAATTCTTTGGGAAGTCCCTCATTCAAATTGGTTTCTCGTTTCCATTGTTACTTCATCCTTGTTGGTGCACTTGTTTTTAAACCATGGGTAATATCCCAATTGTATGGGAAAACCATCGCCACATATGTTTTTTTATCACATGATTTCATGCACCACTTGATGCGGTGTGCATGGCCTTTTGGCCGCTTGTGGGCTCCCTCCCTGGCTCTTGGTTTGAGTGCTTCTCCTTGTGACTTGGAATATAAATGGTAACCTTAGTCATTCCTCAGTGATTTGTTAGTCTATCTCTCGGTTGTATACTTGGAGTTTGGGCTTCAATGAGTGATAGTCCCAACATTTTTTAATTTTCCAAATCCTTATTTTTTTATTTTTATTTTTTAACTTTAAAATAAAACCATATAAAATGATTTTATAATCATTTTAATTTACTTGGCTCTAATGAAGATCAAGGAAAATGAGAACTAGACTCAAATTATGACGATCATGAATATAATGATGGTATTAACCAGATTCGGGTTTAGAAATCCGGGAAACTTTGCAAAAACAAATGCAAAGGACATCAGGTTTACAAAATGGCAAAGAGGTTAAAAAGTTTGATAAGATCATTTTTATGATTTCGTTGCCATAACAGTTTCTTTTTTGCAGCAAGATAACATGAAAATCATTAATAAAAACAGAGTACGCTAACAGGAGACTAGGAAAACCTTGCACAATTTGGTGGAAGATCAAAAAATTTTGATAGGTAAATTTAGGTGCTAATAGTAGGTATTGGGAGACATATTCCTTGGTCAAATGAAGTACATAGTTGAGATGTTAAGGAGATTCAGGATGGGACTGTAGACCGATGGCTACACCTATGGTTACCAATCTAAATAAGGTAGTGACTTTAGATTAAAAGTTGGTGGATCCCAAGTTATATAACAAGTTGATAGGGTCCTTGATGTATTTGGTCAACATTAGACCATATATATGTTTTGTTGCGAACACCTTGAGTCAGTTCATGGTGGAGCCGTGTTAGGTGCATTGGGTAGCAACAAAGCATGTGCTTAGGAACTTGAGAGGTATAATGGAGTATGGATTGAGATATATTATAGGAGATGGAGTGGAGTTGAATGGATATACAGACTCAGATTAGGAAAGGATCGTAGTAGACAGAAAGAGCACCTTGGGGTGTTGCTTCAACTTGGGATCAACGATGATTACTTGGTTCAACAGGAAGCAAGATTTCATAGCACTTAGTTCAATAGAATCAGATTATATGGCACTGAGTATGGCTATTTGTGAAGCCATTTGTCTTTGCACATTTCTTACAAGTTTATTTGATCAAGAGTTGGAACCTATGATGATATACTGTGATAATCAGAGTTGTATCAAACTCTCGTAGAATCCAATATTCCATGACAAGTCCAAGCATATAAAGATAGGATATAACTTCATCTGAGATATAATCCAGAAGGGAGCAGTAAATCTTCAGTAAATTTCCACAGATGAAGAGGTTGCAGATATTTTGACTAAACCCTTGGAGAAAGGGAAGTTTTTGGTCTTCAGAGACAAGCTTGAAGTGGTGCAGAATACCTTCATCGCTAAGAGGGAGTGTTGATGCATGGTAGCATCAAACAGGTATTTCTGCACAGGTCTATGTGTCTAAACATGTGGAAATCATCCAAATCCTTTTTATCCTTGACTTTACTTTAATTAAAGGAATTATTAAAGTAAAGTGATTTTATTAATTAATTGAATTAATTGAGTTATTTAAGGAAATGCTAAAATTAATTAGCATTTAATATTAGCCATTGATCCCAAGTGAGGTGAGAATTAATCTCAATCATCAATCACTTTGAATATTAGGATTAGGTTATAACTCATGATTATAAAAGAGAGGCTAGGGTAAAGGAGAAGACATTTGATACTTGTGTTGAGAGAGTCGACACAGAGAGAATTGGATCATGAAGGACTATGATTCAGTTAGATATTGGATAGGTGGACAAGGACTTCCATCCAGAGATCGGGTGAAGGAGAAGAGATAACAGAGACAACCGCCAATGGGTTTCAGTCGAGTGAAGCCAAGGAAAGGTTTGCACTATACAGAGTTTTTCATGCAGTCCTTGAGGTCATGTACATGGTTCGCAGTGGAGACAGGTACATATACAAAGGTTTTCTTAAGGAAAGGCACATATACCTCAAAAAATGTGTCAGATCTGAGTCGTACAATGGAACATACTTTCCAAGGTTTGTGTTGCGGTTGTATTTCTCTTAGTTGGCCATTATCCTTGTTATGGGATCCCTGATTTTAGCATAATAAAATCATTCTCAACACTGGTTTTTCCTCCATGGTTTTCCAGGGTATCTACCCAAAAATATATTGGTTTTTATGTGTGCATGATTTGGTTTGCAGTTTTTTCTTTTGCTATCTTTATTTGAGTTGAATACTCCAGCAGTGCATTTTTTTTGTTTTGTTAGATGCTAATATGATTTGCAGTAAGTAAATCACTAGATAACAAGATACCTAGGTGTTGGAGTAAGGGAATTTTAACATTATTTTAGATATTTGTTGAGATGTGTAAGCTACAAATATCTACCAAGAGATACCATTCAATGACAAGTAATCTCATGGTACACCCAAGTTGGATGTGGGTGAGACCCGATAGAAGTCATAAATGTGTCGTTTCCACATCAACATCGGTTGCTTCAATGATACTTGCGCTATTTGCACTATTAGCATGGATTTGAGTGTGTTATCCCACACTATTTGATGCAGAAATGACTTTGGAAGACCTCGCAGAAATTCAGGGATCCACTTTCTATATTTTTGTGACTTTTATGAATGGAGCCTATTAATGATAGAGGTATGTTGTTTGGTGTGTTGCACTGGTAATTTCTTTAGCCATCACCTGTATTTTTGTGAGAAATATTTTGGTGATAACAAATGTCCCCTTATGTGTGAGGTTAGTAGCATATGTATAGTCGAAATACATCATTGTTTCTTTTTCCTATGATATCAACTTGTAGAGGAGTTGTAGACAATGTAGAGGAGAACTATCAGGACGATCCGTCGAAGGGAGAGGGGAGAATCATTCGAACCAAATTTATCTAAAAAGAATAAATATATTTATACAAAAGAGGAAGGAATTCCTCAAGATCGTGTCATAAAACCATAATTATATAATTTTAACTGAAATCTTTGATGTAGTGGATATCTGCATCACTCTCGGGGGCGTTAGTAATGACAAATTACGATTATGATATGGGAACCTTTTCTAAATCGAAAAATGAAAAATTGTGATGAGTGTTTGTGACTTGGAGGCATTGATGGCCTATAAAATTCATAGGTATTCAAATGGTATTGAGAACTGCAACGGTCACATAGAAAGACCCATTGTAACATGAAACTGTGTTGAGGTTGAATGTTATGCGGGAAAAAAAAATCAGAAAGAAAATAAGGATTCTTTTTGTTTTGTTTGAGACTCTTCATTTATAATGTAATGAGAGCCAAGATACTACTACCTTCCTAAAAATTATATATGATGTCGATCGGTATGAATCCGCGACTGTAAGAAGCGAAGGGATTCTTGAAATCAACTGATCAAAGATGGTATTAGGTATTGACTTGTAGTGAGGTTGACTGATTGGAAAAGTAGAAAATGTTCAAAATGCATGAGACTCAAAAACTTCCCTTGGTTGGGGTATCATTGGTAGGTGGAAACAATCATGAAATGTAATTTTGTGTCAAGGGGACAGCTGGATAGTGGGATAAACTGTACTATTTGGTAAGGTTGCAAACCAGTGGGGGGTAGGTCAAAGTTCATAGATTTGGGACAAAGGGGTCGAGGATACTCAGAGTTTGGCCAATGAGAGAATGTTTTGAAGACATGGCTGTGAAAAATTATATGCCCCAACCAAGGGTGACAAGGGTTTCTATGCCAGGTAAAAAATGCCAATGGATACAATGGAAAAACCCTATGAATGTGCTGAAAATAAAAAGATACTTTATACAATTACTGAATAAATAAAGAATAGTTTGGGTTGAATATGCACATACAGAAATGGGTGCCCCAATGAAACATGGCTTGGCATGCTTAGGACACAAGTGTTTGATGGAGGGTGGGGGCCCCATGTGTGGGTTTTTGTATTAGGTAAATGGATGAAGGATGGATTTGTAGATGGGTAATTGATTTTGGATGATAATAAGGGCCAAGGAAAATGTCGGGGTGCATTTAACAGAACCAGTGAAACATGATTTTATAATTCCATGATGGGAAGGCTAGAAATATAATGAGAAGAAGTATGAGGTTCATTCTTGGAAGTGAAAAAATATTAGGACTCTCGATCCCAGGAGGTGAGAATGGCATGAATGTCGATTTGTTTGGGGAACAATATTTGTGAGACAACTCATGTAGGTGGGAATGCTATCGGTTGACAATACTAGAATGCAATAGAGGTTAAGGTACTGCAAATTCGAGTGTTGTGAACCTAAAGGTATATGTCGGAGGGTGGTACTGGTCAATGCAATTTGTTCACAAAGGGATAATTGACATGCCAGTTTGGGATATATACCTGAAGGGATTGTGGATTGGCCAGAATTTCATGGGATATGAGTCTTCTTATGAGTACCTTCACACAATAATCAAATACTCGAAGTGAAAAATACATGATAATAAAGAACATGTTACGGAAATTTCATGAAATGATAGTGAGAAAGAATACCTGTGCTTTTAATATTGGCGGGAAAAATGGTCCCTTGAAGAAAATTTTGGGTGCCCCCTCAAGGAGGACAAGGAACAATGAGTTCTTAGAAAAGGGACTCCCTGAAGGAGGTTAGGGAATGACAGGTTCCTAAACAAGTCACTCCCTAAAGGAGATTGGCGAACCATGGGTTCCCAGAAAAGGCACTCCCTGAAGGAGGTAGGGAACCATGGGTTCCCAAACGAGGCACTCCCTAAAGGAGGTTAAGGAACACTGAGTTCCAAAAAAAGGAATTCCCTGAAGGAGGATGGGGAACCATGAGTTACCAGAAAAAGGCACTCCCCGAAGGAGGTCGTGTGGCCTTTATGGGAGTAACTAAAAATGACCAAGGCTAAAGGGGGCTTTCCACAATAATTAATGAAACTATCTTGGTGGATCATTACAATTAGGCCATGTGGATTGTAATCGAAATATGTTGAGGGGCACTAGACACAAGGTGGTGTTATGATGGTTCCCATTAAAGGTATATTGTGGGTTGGTGTTTGGTCTAGATCTAGGTCTTATGGGACCAAGGTGGGAAGTGGTACTGCCCCCTATATTATGATATGAGGATTGGGGGAAGGGTTGTTTCCAAATACCTAAGATGATGGACAAAAGGTAAAATAGTAGGAATTTTAAAGTTCAACATCCACAAAACAGGATCTAAAATAGTGTATCAGAGCCACTATTTTGTGTAATATACATGGGGGGGATTGGGATTTTAAAATGTTTGGCAACATCTCCTCTATGGGCATGGTTGTTCATCATGGAACTGGAGTCCCTAGAATTCTTATCAGTGATAAGAAATGATGTTATTTGAGAGGGAGTAATGAACTTATCAAGGGAGATAATATTAGAGGGTGCACCAATTGATTTGTTAGGACCCTACCAACAATCAATAGGAGGACCTAGATGGAGGCTATCACTAAGACCACTGACATAAGTAGTGCCCTCAAATAATTCTTCGTCCTCCGGAAAGAATGTAGTTGAGAGATCATGGTTTCTTTTTGGATTGGGGGATGAAATGTGCATGGATTCCCCCAAGGATGAATGAATCTACCCAACCTCCAATCCCAAGTGGTGAGGATATGGTTCTAGAGCCATGGGATCATTTTTAAGGGGAGTGGATGTTGCACGACTAGTGGTAGTGGACACATAGTGCATGGAATTGATGTGAGCAACATGAGGCGAGATTCTATTATGAGAATCCTTTGGGGGGCGGGGGGGGGGATCATAGTAGGAGAGTTGATCAATGGTGATGATGTTTCCCACATGTGGGAATATCATGAATCAAAAGAGTGAAGACACCACAACATTCATGGCATAGATGAAATCATGGCCCAAGAGAATATTGCAATCCATCAGATTAGTCATGAAAACAACATTGATCAAAACCGTCTTACCACCTAACTCAGTGGGGAGATTAGGTGAGATCCCTAAGGAGGAACAAAGTATACCATCAAAGGCTCTTAACTCAGTCATTGATGGGACAAGAGTAGGAAAGCCTAGTTGTTTCCAAGTCGATGAAGACATAATACATCAGGATTTCCCATAATCTATAATACACTGATAAACTGTAAAAATTTTAGCGATGAATCGTATTTGAAACGAGGTAGAAGATGGTAGTCATGCTTGGATAAGTTGGTCCCAATAAATGGTGATGGATTGTGATGGGTGTGGTTATACACTTCCATTTTCCTTACAAGGATAAGTTCTAATAGACATTGCAACACTAGAGGTAGAAGGGGTGCCCCCAAGTCTACATGATTGAACCTTAGTCGTGAGGTAGATTGGGTGTGAGGGGGGGTTACCCATTTGAGGGGTAACAAATGATGTCGAGGTGCATGAAATATCACCTGATGGTGTGATGGTTTCATGCTGGGGGAGGGGGCATGTCAAAGTAGAGTAATGAGTAATACTAATTTTATTGTGTTGTGTGCACACTAAACGAACTACTTAGAGTATATCTAGAGTGAGGTCAGGGAACTGTTTGGCTAGGTGACCATAAAGATCACAAAAGGGGCAAGGGTGATTAGTCCATGTACGAGTGGTACATTTTTTCTTGGTTTTATTGTATTTCTAGTGGGAACTATGAGTGCCCCCATCTTTACAAACATTTCCCCCATGTTGTGGGCTTTAATAATGGGTGTTTCTCTTCTTACTCCTTATGAGTGGTGGATGATGAATATAACTAGGAGAGGGGGGGCAAGTTTGTCCAAACTGGGAAGAAGAAGATGGGGTTATATATGGTAGGTTTTGTGGTCCTTCCATGGTGGTTGATGGTTTGAGAGACAATTCCTAAAGAGGAAGGGATATTAGATGGGTTGTTGGGTGTTCTTGCACAAAGCAAGGTAGAACCAAGTAGGGTTGACCCTATAACCGCCGCACCCAAAGGTGAGTGGGAAGGTTGAGCTGGACTTCCGAAAATTTTTGGGATACCTTCCAATATTGAAGGGAGGTTAAGAAAGTGTCTAAAATGATGGGGATTTTGGGGTTCCCCTGTGGTTCTGAACTAGCTAAAAGGTGTGTGTGAATAGTGATGAGAGAAAATAATGAACAAATTCTCTTATATTTTTGGCCTACATTAACAATATGACTCACATTTGTATGCAATTAGTAATAAACATCATATATAAATCAAATGACAGAAAAATGTTGGCTAGGTAGGTTTTATCCACGTGGGGGAATATCAAAATAAAATTGCACGTGTCCTAAAGACTTAATGTCCTTCCTCTCAAAACAACAATGGGCCTTCCAAAAACAATCAACAATGGGGCATGAATCCATCGGAAGAAGAACTAGTGAAGGTATGAATAGCCAGTTATAATGAGGGGCAAAGGGGACATGTCCTGAAAGAATTGATGATATTTCCCAATAGTCACACAAAATCTGACTAAGGTGTGATTACAGCCAACAACTACCACATAGGTAGAAAAACCTAGTTTTGGTCACCAAGTTATCTAGATCAAGTGTAGCAGGGGACTCTCGACCTAAGAAATTAGCCATGATTTGGGTAACCAATGAAGAGCTTGGTGGCTCAAGGAGGCATGCATGGAACAACCGGACCTCGACACTCGCCCCTTCACGGGTATGTCCCTACCTTGTGGTGTTGGAATGCTTGACTTGGAGGATTTTGGATTCCTATTTCATCAACTTCTAAGTTTCAATGTGAAAATGATAACGAGGGGTTTTTGGATGCCTACCCCCGAAATCCTAACTTAGACTAAAAACTTATTTTGTGCCCATCCTGTGGAGGTTTAAATGAATTTTTGATGGTTAATTTTATGATGAATTAGGCTGAGAGACTAGGGTCATGGACCAGTCTCATCGAGCTTAAATGGTGTGCTTTTGAAAAATTCCTAAATATGACTTGATTCTTTATGACCCTCTTAGATTTATTGTGAGTGCAGGGAGGAGAGCATACTTTGAATGCAATTACCTAATATAAACTTTAGTGTGTGGTGAGTTCTTTTGTGTGCAAGAGGTGAGATGGTGTTGAAAATATTTTTAATAAGTCAAAATTTAATATTGTAATATGTGGAAATCATGGGGTCCTTTACAAGTCTTGTTTAATTAACTTACTAATTTTTTTTAGAAAAACCTTGCAGAATTCAAAATCCCTAGTGTTATCACTTCAAGAAACTCCTTAGGGTTGCAGTCTAAGGATGCTTGGTAACTCAAAATAATGTGCAGATATGATTGGAACAATGGGGTCTTTTAAAGATCACTGTAATAGACAACTCATCATACTTCTAAAGAGACAGTGCTTTCAGGAAACAATAATCAGATCAAGTAATTTGAAAGGGGGGATGAAGAACACTAATCTTGATTGCCAAATACAGTTGGGTGTAAGGATTAATACAAGACAGAAAGAAAATCCTTCAGTTCAAATCTATGAGCTCAATAAAGAGATAACAGTCTTCATAAGCTAAAATAAACTGAAATGAAGTACAGAAATGGAAACATGGATATTTCTGATATTGAAAGCGAAAGGGGACTGCAATTTTATTATATCAAAAGAGTATATACAATAGCACAAAAATGTATCCCAGTTTGAACCCTTGTCTCTTAGAAAAGATAGGCATTTATAGCCTTTTACAATCAGTTTTTAAGATCCTAAAAACTTGGATCTGTATCTAAAAATAGCAATTCAAATTTAACTAACCAACTTGATAACAAAGACTTAATGACTAGACTAGCATTCGAATTGTCTTCAATCTCAAAATTTGGCATATGTATTCTTCAGCTTCTGGAATCTGTGGTGTCATGAAACATGGCAGAGGAACTTGTCTTGGTAGTTGGATCTCTTTGGTTGTTCATAGTCGATGCTTTAGGAGATCAGTTTAGCATGTGGTTCTCAAAAACTCCCACGAATCTCTGATGCAGAGTATTTTTTGATCAAGTTGTTAACCCTTTAATACTCTGGAACCTCTTTAAATCCTGTCAAAAATTACCTGCTCCATCCTTAGCTTTCAAGAATTCTTTTTCTTCTTTCACCAGCTAACTCGCCTTATGATTCGTTGGTTAGCTGGTGAAAGCGTTGCCTTTCACTAGCTAACTGGTTGTAAAATTGCCCTGTGCGCTGGTGAAAGCTCTGCCTTAGCCCAAAATGAACTTTCACCTTCAAAACTGTGGTTCCATCAAAAACTCAATGTGTCTCTGCTTTATCCCCTTGCATGTTCACAGCAACTTGAGCTAGCACATGCAAATCTGGGTGTGACTTTTGCTTTTGCCTCAATTTTTTAATTTTCCTTTTAAGGCGCTTTGCTAACCACCATAGACTGTTATAGTCTTTGGTGATTTTCCTTTTCTTCTTCTTTTCCTTGACACTTTCACGAGCCAGCTTTTCAAATGCAGCATTTTTTTCTGCGAAGTTGTCAGACAAAGTCTTGTATCTTTCCTTTATTACTCTTTCTAAGACCTCCTGTTGAGCGATCACTTCTTTGAGTTGCTTGATTTTCTGTGTTTTCTTCGACTTAGTGCTCTTTGATGTTTCCCGTTCCTCAGTGTGAGTAAAGGTCTCACAATTCTGTGCAAACTCAATGGAATGTTCAGGACTTTTGATGGCAAGGCTCTCATCTTCTTGCTCTGGTTCTGAGTCTGTGTATGGCAGGTTTAAGATGTTTGTTCTCCTTTCTGTAGGTTGCTCTGTAGTAGTTTCAAAATCCAATTTTTTCTTTGACCTGTGAGATTTCACACCAGAGATTCTATCTTCTGGAGGTCCTGGAAGGGTTCTCCTCTTCCTCGAGCTACTTTGAGGAGTCAATTGCCTCTTTCCAGCATTCCTCTGTTCATTCATGGGCTGAGTTTGAGTTTCAAAGCCCTCCCAAAAAAGGAAATGTTGCCAGGTCCTTCCCTTCTGTCTTAGATCCTCTAGGATTATCAATTTAATAAGGCCAAAGTGGCAAAGAGTGTTCTTCATACTTAGAGGTTCAACTCTAATCATTTTACAGATTTTAGTTAAGCTCTTGTGCAAGAAGAAAGGTAGATTTAGGAGAGTTTTACTAGTGAAATGGTCTAAGAGCTTGAAATGATATAACATCAGTTTGTCGTACTTGCCTTCTGAAGTTATGTAGAGTTGGATGCCCTTAAACAGATCCTGCCACTCATCTTCTAAATGTGAAACTGGCATGCTCTTCTTCCATGCATTATGTCTAAATTCTTCCTTCAAATATGCTCTGAAATTTAGGTTCTTGGTGGCAGTCGTTTTGAACCAACTCTGGCCCGATCTTGGTAAGTTGGTCACTGCAGCGATGACATCTTCATCCATGATGATCTCTAAGGACCCAACACAGGCTTTATTCCCATCAAACGTTTTGGAAAACGCCTCTGTTGTTGATTGGTGACAGCCATTCTGTAGCCTTTCGACATATTCCATACAGCCTGCGTTTGAGAAGTGTTTTTGCACTTCTGGATGCTTCTGTAGGAAGGATAGACTGTCCAGTTCTTTTCTCAGCAAACAGCCACTGCGTCTCCTTTCCATTTTCAATTCAAAACCCCAAACGATTCTGCAGAACAAACACTGCGATATGTTGTTTGGGCCGAGGTCTTGCGCTGGTGAAAACACTCAGCTCTGTCTTTCAACATTAAAAACTTAGCATACATTTTTGGGTGATGCATGTTGGGGAAACGATGGGCCGATTTGATGTCACCAACCAAGTAGTACTTCTCCTTCACCTGTGATGATGGATTCAAATTCGCCATTTCCAACGCCATGATTATGAAGCATGCATTATTGAACGAGATCCGCTTTGCAATCCAATTTAGACGTGCAAATCCGAGTCTCCATCATTATCCACTTTCACTAGCGCATCATAATGATTGCATGACATGGGTTGAGTGTGTCATCATTTGATTTTTTAAAACGTGGATAAAACACACGTGACCCTCGTTTTCACCAGCTAATGGCCCGTGAGAAGCGCTCCTCGGCTGTTGAAAATCACCGCTTTCACCAACTAACGACCCGTGAGAAATGCTCCTTAGCTGTTGAAAATCACCGCTTTCACCAGCTAACCATCATCTTTAAAACACGCGTTAGCTGTTGAAAGCATTTTATGAAAATTTTAAAGAGAAGACCTTTATGGGTCGTCTTATTTCTAAGACAAAAATCAAAACCTAAGTCTTGCTACTAGAAAAACTCAAAACCAAATTTGAGAAAACTACCAATAGCCATGTTATCAACCACAAAATGAAACCATAGTGACGGATTCATTTTGGGAGCTAACATTTGGCTCCAACTGGGATGGGCATCTCCCTGTGAGGTAACCAAGAACCTAGCTAGACTCAGTAGCCTTTATTACAAAATTAAAAAAGAAATATGAAAAATAGTTTTGCTAGTACCATTGGGCATGGAGTTATTCAAGTGATAGAAACAAAGAAAACAGAACTGAAAAAGAGTATGTACAAGTAGAACAGGGCCTTTAAGAAAAAGCCTTATGAAAAATAAGTCTTTAGAAAGCGCCCGTTGAAAGGGCCACCTGCTACTTCCTCGCCTGAAAGATTTTGGAGAACAAAGGTATTGTTCTGCTACACCGTTGTTATGACAAAAGGACCTGTCTAGAGAGCCTCAAATTTGTTGTGTTTCCCCTTCTCTTGCCTTGCTACATCCCACTTTAAGACTAATTCCCCTGTTTTGAAGACATTTGATTTGACTTTCTTGTCAAAAATCTCCTTGATTTTTCCTTGATGTAATTCCGTTCTTTCCAAAAGCTGCTCTCTATCTTGCTGTAGTTCTACCAAATTATGAATTCTCCGAGTCAAATCACTTGGTTCAGAATCGGTTTCTTGTAAAAACTTTGCAACCGACAGTGCAAGTTGAACAGGAAATATGGCTTCAGTACCATATACCAACTTGAAAGGAGATGTACCAATTGATTTCTTACATGTAACCATGTCAGCCCACAAAGCAAACTTCAGCTTAGAATCCCAACCTCTAGCATTTTGTTCAAGCAACTTCTTTATAATTCTGACTAAACTCTTGTTTGACAACTCAGCTAGGCCATTCCCTTGCGGATAGTAAGCAATGGAATGTACCAGATGAATTCCCAGCTCTTCACATAATTTCACCAAGTGTTTATCTTTGAATGCAGCAACGTTATCAGTGACTATTCTCTTAGGGCAGCCAAACCTGGCAAATATGTTTTGTTGTAGAAAATTTATGATGACAGTATGATTGGCGTTCTGGGTGGGAATAGCCCCAATCCACTTTGTAAAGTAATCGGTGGCAACAAGGAACCGGTGCTGACCACTAGAAGGCGGGTGAATTTCACCTATGAAGTCTAGGCCCCATTGCTGGAAAGGACCTGTGACCACTAAAGGTTTGAGTGGAAGAGACTTCAGTTCTTTTTTTCCTTCAAATCTTTGACACTTGTCACATGTTCTCACAAACTCACACACATGTGAAAATAAGGATGGCCAGTAGTAACCAGATCTTAAGATTTTATGTGCAGTGATTTTCCAATAGTGATGTCCCCTGCATTCACTATTATGGAATTCAATCATGACCTTAGCTGGTTCTTCATGGTTTATGCACCTCAACAATAAACCTATTAGATTTTTCCAGAACAATAAGTTGCCATTGATCCATACATTTATGGCTTTGAGCTTCAAAGCCCTTCCTTGTGTTTTTGTCAAATCTGATGGGACTGATAAAGTTTGCAGAAAATGAACAATGTGATTGTACCATTTGCAATCAACCAGGTGAGCTGAGACCTACATTTCCTCACCTTCTTTATCCTCTGAAGACTGAACATTATCTGCATTAATACTTACCAAATTTATTTCGAGCAGCCTGCAATTTTCTTCTGCCAGAAGTTTGGCAAGGCCCTGACCCTTCACAAGTTTTGCTAGTTTAATTTCAACATCGAATTCAATCAACTTTGCTATCCACTTACTCCTCTTTCCATCTATGTCGGGTTGTATAAGCACATCTTTAACTGAATTGGAAGGTACGAAATCTATTACCTTTGCCTGAAGGATGTAAACTCTGAAAGATTTCAATGACTTGATAAGTGCATATGCTTGCTTCTCCAACAATTCATACTTGACCTCTGCGTCTCTCAAGACCTTACTAAAGAAGGCAACCGGATGCTCCTGATCATCTGCATTTTTCTGCAAGAGTACTGTTGCAATTGTATCTCTTGAAGCAAATGAAAAAATGTAAAATACCTTGGAGAAATCGGAGCTGATCAAAACAGGGGCTGTTGTGATGGCTTCCTTGATGGCATTGAATGAGTGTCTGGCGGCTTCAGTCCATTTTACCTCGGAGTCCTTTCTTAACATAGCAATAATATGCTTTGTGAGTTCTGCAAAGTTTACTATAAACCTTCTGATAAAATTTATAGTCCCAAGGAAATACTGAATGTCCTTCTTTGATCTAGGAAGAGACAGATTTTTAATTGCTTCTACCCTCTTTGGATCAATTTTTACCCCATCCACTGAAACAATATGTCCAAGTAATTTCCCTTCCTTAAGTGCAAAATTTTATTTTTTTGGATTAAGAGAAATGCCATACCTTCGACATTTAAGAAATGTCCTTTTTAAGTGTTGCAAATGAAGTTCATGGCTTCTCGAGAAAACAGTGATATCATCGAGGTATATCAAGACAAATTTATCCTTCTATCCAACGAAAGCAATATCCATCGCCCTTTGGAATGTCTCTCATGCATTCATCAATCCAAAGGGCATCTTCTCGTACATAAACATACCCCATGGAGTGGTAAAAGCAGTCTTTTCTTTATCGTCCGGATGGACAACAATCTAGTTGTATCCGGAAAACCCATCAATAAAAGACATCACCTTTGATCCTGACACCTTCTGCAAAATATGCTCCATTTTAGGCAGAGGGTAGTTGTCCTTCCTAGAGCACTTATTCAAATTTCTGAAGTCGACGTAGAGTCTGATCTCCCCATTCTTCTTCCTGATCGGTACGAGATTCGCAATCCATTCTGAATATCTGAGAGGAATAATGATGCAGGCGTCCAATAGTTTTTTAATTTCCCTTTCCATTGTAGGCAGCAACAAAGGATTGAAGGATCTAAGCTTCTGCCTGAATGGTTTGGTGTCTTTATTCAAGGGAATCTTATGCTGAATTACCTCTGTGTCAAAAGTCTTCAAGTCATCATATTGCCAAGCGAAGATGTCGGCAAACTCCTTTAGCAATTCTCCATAATCAGCCCTTTGTTTTTCAGTCAAGTGTGAAGCTAAGTTGACATATTTAGGATCTTGTTCGCTGGCTACATTATACTGCAAAACTTCTGAATCTTTTTCCCCATTTTCCAATTTGACAGCCACATCATTATTATCGAAAATCCTTTCCAAAGGGATCAAACCGTTAGGAATTATGTTGGTAGACAACTGAACTATTTCATGTGCTGCAATTTTGCTTCTGAATTTTGGCTTCTTAATTTCATTGTCATGTTCATTCTCCCGATCGATCTGCAAATCTGCAAACTCATCTATCACTTCAAGAAATCTAGTGAGTTCAACATCGTCTTCAGAAACCTTCCAAAATTTTACGTTATCAGGGAGAGAGGGCCTATATTTAACTTGAATTTTGTAATTCAATTTATGAGGTAGAGGGGGTATGAAAGCACAAACCGACACAACTAATGAATCAACCAATTCATTCATTTCTCTAGGTACATATGAAATTTTAAAATCTGCAAAATCGTGAATTTCCCTTAACACTTCATCTTTGTATGCTTTCAGCCTGACATGTTTTGCTTGAAAGGAATTATTCACCTGCTGAATGATCAGATCTGCATCTCCGAATACCTGCAATCTTTTAATCCCCATCTCTTTGGCTGCATTTAGCCCCAGAAGTAGTGCCTCATACTCAACAATATTATTAGTCACTTTAAAATCAAGTTTAAAGGACAAATGAGAAGTTTTCTTAGAAGGGGAAATCAATACCACTCCTGCTCCTGCTGATTCTTTAGTGCAAGCACCGTCAAAAAACATGGTCCAAAGATCGTCCTCTGCTGTTTCTGTGGGCTGAACTATGGGCTTTCTGAGCAGCAATGCATCTGGTAATGAATCATCAATTTGCAAAATACAAGATCCCATACCTCTGTCGACATAATAGATAGGATGATTGGATGGATTTTTCTTGTCACTGATTACATATGCCAACTGAGATTCCCTATATATCCTTCTGTTCACCCCTCCAAAAACAGGGATAGTAGCGTAGGAGAGATCCATTTGAAGAGTGCCACCTAGCCTCTTCATCCACAATCTTGATAGTAGACATCCAAATTTAGGAGGTATGTCAGCCACTACTATATCCATCACCATAGTCTTCATGGATGCTTGGGTTAAGGTTATAGCCAAATCCTTGATCATCCCAAGACATTTGACTTTTCAAGAGTCAAAAGAGAAAATATCATGATAAGACTTGGTGATCTCCAACCCAAGTTCATCCATGACCACCTTTGGCATCAAATTGTGCGAAGCACCGGAGTCCAACAAACAGTTATGCAGTGTCTTCTCATGAATATTTAGAGAGATGTAAAAGGGAGGACAACTTTCATCTCTGTCTTCTATCATTTGGCCTGGAGCAATGGTTGGATTTTCATCATATATATTGAGGATATCAGCAGAAAGGGATATATATTGGGGATCTAGAGTTTTGAGGATATCCTTTTTGAACATTTCATTTTTCATTAACTCAACTAGAGGAATAGGAATTTTAATTTTTTGTATTTCAGCCTCAAAATTGAACGAATATGGGACTTTATCAGAAGCTTTATCAGAGACCTTTACCTGATTAGAAGGAGCTTCCTGATTTCTTTGTTGTTCCACAGGAGCCCGACTTTCTGGAGTTTGATGCTTGACAGGGGCAACAGTTTTTTTGGGAGGAGCTGATGCTTTCACCTTTGAAGGATTTGTTTGTTGATTCTCTGATGTCTGATCTTTTTACTTGACAAGGGTTGTTCTCTTTTCAGGAGAGGCTGGTGCATCTTGTTGGGCAGTATTGGATTTTGATCGGAGGTTATATCTATTCTTGTCTTCTGTCGTGAAAATTCCATCATCAATAAGATTGTCTTCTGTCTGTTCAGTCATCAATGCTTCCTCATAGTTGTGTTGTGTTAGATAAGATTTCCCTGTCTCTTCTCCAACACAATGAATGTTATCTTCTCCATATTCTTGATACTCACCCTCGTCTTCGTCCATCACAACATTTTGAAGAGGGACCTTTATTCTCTGATCTTCAGTAGGATTGTTTTCTCTTTGAAAGATCTGTGTTGGCTGATTATTTCTTCTAAAGTTGTTGGGATTTTGATTTGGGTTTCTGGCTGCAGAATCATAAGTGCCTCTTCCCTTCACAGGTTGTTTATTTTCAATCTTGAGCTTAGATATCTCGGAGGTTAGAGACTCTAGCATCTTATCCATTTTATCAAACTTTGGGTTAGCACTTGATGAAGATGAAGCCTCATTCCTTGGCCTTCTCCTATCAGAATCTCCTTTACGCTTCTGGGAGGCTAGAATATTTGATTCCACCTCAAGGGAAGCATCTTGCATGAGAGATAATGTTGGTGACCTCCTTTCTCTCAACAATAAACAAAAATCCGAGTCTAAAGCATCAGAATATGTGATCTTGGCAGAAGCATCTGAAGGTTTTATCTCTGCTGGTATTTTACCATACATCCGGTTAAATCTTTTAGTAAAATCAGATACTGACTCACTATTTTGTTTCCTTAGGTTTCCGAATTCCGTGATATAGTATACAAAATCTCTTCTGTCACCCCAGTGTTTCAAAAAGGTTTCATCCAATTGCTCAATTCCAGCTATGGAACCAGCAGGGAGTTCTTTGAACCATTTCCTAGCATGGCCATCTAGGTTTTGGACAAAGACTCGTGTCCAAACATCTTCTTCTTCAATATTAAGGTTTTCAGCATAACTGTAGAAATCCTCAATATGTTCTTCAGCAGACACATCACCTTCGCCTGTGAATTTGGGCATATATTTCTGATAGTCTCCCATTGGCATGGCTGATATTGGGTTTGGCAATACGAGTGGTGCATACCTAGCAGCTAGGATTTGTTGCATCTTCATCAAAGGAGGTGGTGCAACCATAACTACCAAGGGTGAGAAAGGTGATGGTTTCTTTTTCAAGTCTTCAACACTGGAGGAATGCGAAAGAGGTGAATCTTCTAATGGGAAAGAGGTCTAATAAGAGGCTCTGTAAAAATTTGCAAGTTGTCCAGCTAAATTTCCTTCACCTTTAGCAGATAGCTCTTGGAGGAGATGTTCAACAACAAGGAGGCTAGTATAAATGTTCAAATGGTCTTCTTGTTGCTGAGAATGAAAAGAATCAAGGGAAGAAGAATTGTGGCTTCTTTCTAAAGTCTTGGATGTTTTTTCAATCAAATTTAAATCTATCAATTTATCATCATTAGTATTTCCCTGTTGATCAAAAGGAATTTGTTCTTCTACAGTATTTATAGTTGTTTTTTCATCAATGCTCTTTGAAAATAACTCAAATTTTTTTGTAGTAGATTTTCCAGAACTGAAAAGAGGATTACCTTATGTATCTGATCTTGAAGTTTGACCCTAAATGGTCTTCCATTTCCTGAGAATTAGTTCTGGATTGGACACTGGTGTGATAGGTGATTCTTAAGGATTCACCCTAGTACTGATCCTCTTAGGAGCCAGGATGAACTTGTGGAGTCCCCAGATAGATAATTACAACCAACTAAAAATGTCTAATCTTTGTCTATCATCAAAGATCAACTCTGTGTCGTATCCCAGGAAAGCAGAACTTGAATTTCGTGTCCCCGACAATGACGCCAATTTGTTATCACTCCAAGAAACTCCTTAGGGTTGCAGTCTAAGGATGCTTGGTAACTCAAAATAATGTGTAGATATTCTTGGAACAATGGGGTCTTTTAAAGATCATTGTAATAGACAACTCATCATACTTCTAAAGAGACAGTGCTTTCAGGAAACAATAATCAGATCAAGTAATTTGAAAGGGGGGATGAAGAACACTAATCTTGATTGCCAAATACAGTTGGGTGTAAGGCTTAATACAAGACAGAAAGAAAATCCTTCAGTTCAAATCTATGAGCTCAATAAAGAGATAACAGTCTTCATAAGCTAAAATAAACTGAAATGAAGTACAGAAATGGAAACATGGATATTTCTGATATTGAAAGCGAAAGGGGATTGCAATTTTATTATATCAAAAGAGTATATACAATAGCAC
The DNA here is from genome assembly GCA_009831015.1 of Picea engelmannii. Taxonomy (NCBI): domain Eukaryota; kingdom Viridiplantae; phylum Streptophyta; class Pinopsida; order Pinales; family Pinaceae; genus Picea; species Picea engelmannii. The sequence continues at coordinate 277,884 of ML794811.1, read as the reverse complement.
AAAAATGTATCCCAGTTTGAACCCTTGTCTCTTAGAAAAGATAGGCATTTATAGTCTTTTACAATCATTTTTTAAGATCCTAAAAACTTGGATCTATATCTAAAAATAGCAATTCAAATTTAACTAAGCAACTTGATAACAAAGACTTAATGAATAGACTAGCATTCGAATTGTCTTCAATCTCAAAATTTGACATCTGTATTCTTCAGCTTCTGGAATCTGTGGTGTCATGAAACATGGCAGAGGCACCTGTCTTGGCAGAGGCATCTTCTAGAGGTCCTGGAAGGGTTCTCCTCTTCCTCGAGCTGCTTTGAGGAATCAATTGCCTCTTTCCATCTTTCCTCTGTTCATTCATGGGCTGAGTTTGAGTTTCAAAGCCCTCCCAAAAAAGGAAATGTTTCCAGGTCCTTCCCTTCTATCTTAGCTCCTCCAGGATTATCAATTTAATAAGGCCAAAGTGGCAAAGAGTGTTCTTCATACTTAGAGTTTCAGCTCTAATCTTTTTACAGATTTTAGTTAAGCTCTTGTGCAAGAAGAAAGGTAGATTTAGGAGAGTTTTACCTGTGAAATGGTCTAAGAGCTTGAAATGATATAACATCAGTTTGTCGTACCTGCCTTCTGAAGTTATGT
>ML794811.1:247132-277204 GCA_009831015.1 Picea engelmannii | reverse complement strand
AGTTAAGCTCTTGTGCAAGAAGAAAGGTAGATTTAGGAGAGTTTTACCTGTGAAATGGTCTAAGAGCTTGAAATGATATAACATCAGTTTGTCGTACCTGCCTTCTGAAGTTATGTAGAGTTGGATGCCCTTAAACAAATCCTCCCACTCATCTTCTAAATGTGAAACTGGCATGCTCTTCTTCCATGCATTATGTCTGAACTCTTCCTTCAAATATGCTCTGAAATTTAGGTTCTTGGTGGCAGTCGTTTTGAACCAACTCTGGCATGATCTTGGTAAGTTGGTCACTGCAGTGATGGCAGCTTCATCCATGATGATCTCTAAGGACCCAACACAGGCTTTATTCCCATCAAACGTTTTGGCAAATGCCTCTGCTATTGATTGGTGACAGCCATTCTATAGCCTTTCGACATATTCCATACAACCTGCGTTTGAGAAGTGTTTTTGCACTTTTGTATGTGTCTGTAGGAAGGACAGACTGTCCAGTTCTTTTCTCAGCAAAGAGCCATTGCGTCTCCTTTCCATTTGCAATTCAAAACCCCAAACGATTCTGCAGACCAAACACTGCGATATGTTGTTTGGGTCGAGGTCTTGCGCTGGTGAAAACACTCGGCTCTATCTTTCAACATTAAAAACTTAGCATACATTTGTGGGTGATGCATGTTGGGGAAATGATGGGCCGATTTGATGTCACCAACCAAGTAGTACTGCTCCTGCACCTGTGATGATGGATTCAAATTTGCCATTTCCAACGCCATGATTGTGAAGCATGCATTACTGAACGAGATCTGCTTTGCAATCCGATTTAGACGTGCAAATCCGAGTCTCCATCATTATCCACTTTCACCAGCGCATCATAATGATTGCATGACGTGGGCTGAGTGTGTCATCATTTGATTTTTTAAAACGTGGATAAAAGACACGTGACCCCCGCTTTCACCAGCTAATGGCCCGTGAGAAGCGCTCCTCGGCTATTGAAAATCACCGCTTTCACCAGCTAACGACCCGTGATAAATGCTCCTTAGCTGTTGAAAATCACCGCTTTCACTAGCTAACCATCATCTTTAAAACACGCGTTAGCTGTTAAAAGCATTTTATGAAAATTTTAAAGAGAAGACCTTTATGGGTCATCTTATTTCTAAGACAAAAATCAAAACCTAAGTCTTGCTACTAGAAAAACTCAAAACCAAATTTGAGAAAACTACCAATAGCCATGCTATCAACCACAAAATGCAACCATAGTGACGGATTCATTTTGGGAGCTAACACCTAGATCACTAACCATGTGGTCATGTGGGTCCTTACTGATATTTTAACTCCCTAGGTCATTGTTTACTCTAAGTAAATTGAAACTCTCCTAGATTGTAAATCATACAAACATGTGGGTCCTTACTAATATTTTTAACTCCCTAATTTGTTGTTTTCTTTATGAAAAAAAAAATGAAACTACCCTAATTTGCAAACATTTGGGCATGTATGGAGCCTTTACAAATTTAAGGTTTGTTTCATTTATCCAAAGAAAATTAAGATCTTCCCAAGGGGGGATTTGGCCTCACCTAAGTGATGATTTGCTAGAGGGATATGGAACTTCTTTAGCCACCCTTTTATAATATCCCAAGATCAGTCAAGGGAGTGTGAGGGAAAGAGCATAATAAGAGTGTCACAATCGGGTCTTAGTCCAGAGCAATTATTAATGGTTATGAAAGAAAAAAATTAAATAAGAATTCAAATTCTCTAATTGGCCATCCATGTGGCAACAAAAAGGAAAGAATTGTGATTCTTTTTAGTCCCTTTAGTGTCTATTTTGGATAATTGTCTATGCAAGAAAGAATTCTAAGTATAATTCTTCTGCTTTATAAAGTGTTGAAAAAATGAATCCTAAAATCTACTTGATGAAACCAACTCAGAAATATCTGAAAACAGTGATAAAACAAAATTTTGTGCTGGGTATAGAGGTATCAGTGCACCAACCACACAATTTGCACAAATGGCACAAACAAAATGACTCAGACACAACGAAACTACACTAATAGCACAGGTTTGCACGACTATTTCTTCAAAACCTACACTAATGTAGAACAGAGGGTGGGAAGGAAAATTTAAATAAAATTCTCGATACCATAAGCCTGATTACTTTGTTTGAAAGCTTAAGTAGGAAGGTTTATGAACCTGCATACAAAAAACAGTGATAAGAAGCGTTCTAAAGGTTTAAATAGGGAGAATTTTGATTCAATCCCCAGTGGAGTCGCCAAAATGTTGTGGTTGTTTCGTCACTTGGGTGACCATAAAGACAACCACTTGAGTACCTTGTCAATCCAACAAGGCACCCTGGTAAAATGTTAGTTGGTTAGTGGGCCAACAAGAAAAATAAGCAAGGAACAAACATAAAATAAAATATGCATAAACTACAAGACATACAACTAAAAATTAGAACAAGTGGAAATGGTAACCAATGGATAAGATTGGATTAGTGACACCATAGAGAAAGGCATGGAACTTATGAGTTCCCCTCTTCCTCCTTGGGAGCATCCTGATAGTTCCCAATGTATAACTTCTTCTCCTCTTACAATATGATGATGGCTATGAAGAATACAACCAACTTCTCAAGAGGTGAGAAGATTGGCCTTTGCTATGGATGTTGGAAAGCTTCCATGAGAATAGTGGACTCTCAAGGAGAAATTTCAACATCATAAAAATATTCTTGAACTCCTGATTTAGTGTACACCCCAAGATTTAATTTATAGGATCCATTCAATATTTTTCAAAAGTAGTTTGCAATGTCAATAGGGGTCTTTCATGTAGGTACTTCCCCTAGTTGTTAAATGGCCCCAATGCTAGACTTAGACATGGATTGGATGAATTCTCATGGTACACCCGAGTTGGAGGTGGGTGAGACCTGACCGGGGTCATAAAGAAGTTGTTTCTACATCAACGCGGGTTTCTTCGATGATAGTCGTGCTATTCATGCAACCCGCGTTATTTGGCACATAAATTCCTTTGGAAGACTGCGGTGAAATTCACAGATCCACTTTTTATAGTTTTATGAATTTTTTGAATGGAGCCTATTAATTTTGGAGGTATGTTGTTTGGTGTGTTGCACTAATAATTTCTTTGGCCATCACTTCTATTGTTGTGAGTGAGTTTTTTGGTGATATCAAAAAATATCCCATACATATTAGTTCTCTAAGAAATGTATGGAGGCACCACTATCACTACCTTTGTACATATTGTCATCACACAAACTGTCACTTGGGAAATGCTAACCACAGGCATCACTAGTGTAACACAATTGGGAGTAAGAACCTTTTTCACCTTAGCAATTACTACCCTCGTTTTAGTGATGAATGATTTCACCACAAGGGAGGCTTCTCGGGTGACCTCAAGGGAAAAGATAATGAAGATCAAGGGGTTTTTGAAGATCCCTATTTTGGACACTAGATGAAGAAGTTTAGGGCTTGAAGATAAGTGTCTTGGTAGAAGATATGAGTTGAGCTTGAAAATTATCTACAAAAACAATGTTATAAAAACTATCGCAAAATCTAATATCATGTAAAGAAGCCCTAGAAAACTAGGGAAAACAACAAGAAATCTTTTTTCCTGAAAATTGCAGTAGAATTAAGATTATATTAGCAAGATAAAGTAATAATAGTTGCAATAAATTACCATCAAAATCACCAAAAATGGTAGCAAATGAAAGCTTATGAATAGTAGATCATATTCCAATGTTTAAACCACAACTTTGATGGTTGAAATGGGATGTAAGTAAATGTTATCAACAAAATCTAATCAGCCCTAGATGGTTGTAGGAAAAAATTTCTACAACAACAAGAATTCACCACAGGAATCAGAAAATAAGAATGTCAATTTGTAGCCTCTGATTGGTAGATCACTTTGCAATGTTCAAGCACAAAATTCTGCGGTAAATTTGTTTGCAAACAAGAGTAAGAGAGAGATTTTTTTGCAGCCCTAATGTTTGTAACTTAAAATTTATTACGAAAATAAGAAAACCTTCAATAACTCAAGACTTATTAGTATGAAATGATATCTTAGAGCATGAACAATTCATCAAAAACTCAAATGATTTCAAGAGAGCATTAATCATGTTTTCCAATGAAATATTGCCTTATCTATTGGGAAAATGGAGTCACAACATTAAAAAGTAATTTAGGATGGCAAAGAAAAAGATACTTGAACCTTGAACTCAAACCCTTATGATCCCAATCCGTCACCTTTTCAAGTCACCTAGCTCAACAAATTAATAGGAAACTAGTTTTTAAACCCTACAGGGATAGACCATCCTAACCCCTAGTTTCAAAACCCTAGCCAAGAATGTATTCAAGGGGATAGACCCTCCTAACCCTTTAATGAATTATCTTCAACTAAAAAAATAGCTTGGAAAGGATAGACACTCCTAACCCTCCTAGGTTTTTCCAATAAAGACAATCAAACCAAATTGTAGAAATTTACCCTTAAACCAAAGCAAACCTGCAAAGATCATTCACCAAGAGAAAGCCTATATCACAAACCAAACCTCCAAAGAGAGTGAGTCACCTCCTAACAAGAGAGCCTGAGCAAGAATCCCCAATAGACAAAATCACACCAATCCATTGCACAAGAAAAAGAGGGTGGGAATCCTTTTGAGAGAGAAATACGTCTCTAGTTATGAATTATGAAAAATGAAAGAAGCTTTGCCTCTTATTTATAGAGGAAACCCAATTCTTGGTTTGGTCCAATTTACAACCAAATCCCTAATTTTAGGTCAAACATTATGTTTTTACATTTACTTTAACCAAATCCATTTGATTTTTGCCAACATATGCTAAATAATGACCAAAAAATGACAAAACAATGTGAAATGATCCCCCAACATCTTCTTCAAGGGTGGTCGTTGGGTGAGATAGACTCCAAAGGATAGGATGTCATCTCCCCTTGGTGCCACATCATCCCACTAGTTCATGAAATGTGGGGTAAATATCCCACAACTCCACCAAGTGCAAACCTGTGTCAAATTGAGCTCTTTAAGCTTGACGTCATGCTCCAAAAGTGCAATGTTATAGCATGGGAGGGTAACATCATGCAAGTTTCATCATCATAGGCCTCATTCATGGTCCAATTTTGTCACCAAGTGTGTAATGTTCATCATGTTTATTCTCCCTTTTGCAAGGCTCAATATCTAATCTATGAGATGTTACGCCAATACGAAGGTCCAAGTGATGTAGTACCTCCATGAAAGATGTCACCAAGCAAGATCCTGCAAAGACAAAACCGGTATGCCCTCCAAGGGTCCACAAGTCATATTAATCATTCCAAGTAAATAAATATTAATACAAGAGCCACCCAAACAAGCACATTGGATCCCCCCTTTCAAATTAAACATATTCTCAAAGACTTTATGCAAATTACCAAATTTAGATATGGGAGGGTCATAAAACATTCCTATTGGGTAAGCTAATTCCCTAAGTAAAGGAGTGCTTTTTGGGTGAGCCCTATCTAGGCCATGTAATTAATGTGAGGTGGATGGGGGAGAAAATTATGGGCATGGGTTCATTAACATACAAGGGTCTCATATGTTCTCCTTTCCATCAGTACATGGAGGGTGTGTTGCATCCTTGAGTTACCTTTCATGTGGGGCGTAACCTTTTTCCAAGCCCTATAATTTCCTTTTTCTTTATTTTATTTAGATAATTTGCAAGTCCCCTTTACGAGGTTTCTTGATTTTGTGCATTAAATGTGTTTCCTTTAAAGAAATATATTTATAAGTGTTTTTCAAATAGTTGAGGCGTTCATTCACACTCAGGACTTAGGGTAGGCACCTAGAAAGGTAGATCAAGTTTGGGACTATGGATTTTGTGTCCTTTGTATCCCCGCCACTACATTTTGATTGTGGTTTCTCTTTCTTTTTACTTATTTATTCATGCTAGGTGCAACAAACTATGGGCCTTTAGCCCCTCTTCCCATAAGAGAATGATGTACAAGCCCTTTTTGGGGGTACATGTAACCTAAAAAACAAAAATATGAAGATATAGAGGGAAATGAAGATGGAAAGTTAATAAATATGATCAGGAATGGCATGATGTCCCATCAAGAAGAAACCCTAGTAGCGCCCCTTTCCCCTGGGGTGGTGAACCTAATAGAAACCCTAGGATAACCACCAAGGTGAAAAATGGTAAAAAGAATAACTTCTAATCAAACATTTCATAATCAGAAATAACCCTCTAACGCTTATTTGAATTCCCCAAATATTAAAATGATACTCACCATGAAACTTGACTAGATACCTCATGAACCAAGACTTGTCACCCTCTGTGAACTAATCTAGTGTGGTGTACGTTACTCTATCTTTTATGATGATGGTGAAGCATGGTGAAGAAGAGGGGCTCTGTGGGCTATGTTTTCCATACAACTCTTGGCACTCCATGTCTGCTACCTATGAGCCTCGAGACATCATCTCCTTGGCTACCCCTAGGCTGGGGGGGTAACATATGGCTTCTACATGGGGACATATTCATCCTCACTTAGAATAATAATGCTCCTTGAAGGCTGAGAGGAGATGAGAGATACAAAGGAGACCTGATGATTTCTCAGAGAAGAATATATGAGATAAGGGACAAAATAAAGTCCGAAGAAATAATATTTCTTCGCACTCAAAATATGTTGCCTCTTCATCAACAAATCCTTGCAAAAAGACCCAAGATGAAAACATTATTACTCTGTAGTGTGAGTCTTTTGTTTCTCTGGGTTGGCAATTCTCTGGGCTGGCAATGGCCTTATGTCCATCAAAATTTGAGCATGAAAGTGGTTGAAAAGCTTCATGGACCTGTTCTTCAAGCACAAATTCATCACTAGGGGCTTGATTTTTAATGAGAGGCTCTTCATATGCTGGTTTTTCAAGGTACTCATATAAAATGTCCATGGTGAGGTGGGATCCTACCTCAATGTCTTCATCAGGATTTCGTTTGTGTTCTATTGGATCATGCTACTCTCCTTCGACTATGTTGAGAACAAATATTTTCTTTAGTATAAATGGTCGACCCTGTCTTGGAGAGATTTTTTTGTTACCATGTTTCTCTGTCACAATAACACATAATGAATTCACCGCACAATAATCTTCAACGAGTTCCCATGCTAATTATTTAGTAGGATTCTTTTGGTAGGTGAGAAATATGGCATCAAACCTTTCTCGTTTTTGTGCACAAAGCTCTAACAAAGTGTACATCATCACATTTTTCAGCTAATTGTCTGCAATATTTCTAATCTTCTTCAATAATGTCTTTGAAAACTTGGTCATCAAGGATATCAACCAAATCACTCTCATTGGTCTGTACTTTTTCACGATTGTCCTCAACTTCTTGTTCCTCGACTTTATTTCCATGATTTTCAATAGGTTTCAAGGAAGAAACTTCTCTCAAAATTTCAATCGAGTCCAATGGAATTCCTTCTCTCTGAAAGGCATCCTCAAGGTCCTGAATAATATCTTCAAATTGCTAGGATTTCATCCCACGATGCTTGAGAAATTATCGGATAAATATGGTTGTAGATAATATTCCCTTTGGGATGCAAGAATGCTTGATCGAATTCCTCTATTTCTTATCTAAAGATAACAAGAATAATTGTGTCAGAACATCATCCTAGATCACGTCACACTCACCAATGTATTCAATAAATTTGAAAACATGTGCAATGACCAAAAATGGATCACCATCAAATTTTGGGATATCATTCCACCACCTTAGAGGGCATTCATTTGGATACTAATATACTTACATGATATATCAATGGACTCGCTAGATGAAATTATGTGAATCTCATCAAAAGTCAATGGTAACTTTCCTCGGTGGAGTCGCTAGGAAAGATTTGGATTAAGCATTTGGGAAAGGCTTGCTAAGTGTCATTAAGGGATCATAAAGGATTCAAAATCCTCTTCGGCAATGGTGCCAAAAATGTTATCACACAAACTTTCGCTTGGAAAAATCCAACCACAAGCATCAGTAGTGCCACACAACTAGGAGTAAGAACCATTGTCACCTTAGCAATTTCTCCCCTCATTTTAGTGATGAATGATTTCACCACAAGGGAGGCTTCCTAGGTGCCTCAAGGGAAAATATAATGAAGATCAAGGGGTTTTTGAAGATCCCTGTTTTGGTCACTAGATAAAGAAGTCTAGGGCTTGAAGACAAGTGTCTTGGGAGAAGATATGAGTTGATCTTGAAAAGTACCTGCAAAACTAATGTTAGAATAGTTATCCCAAGATCTAATATCATGTAAAGTAGCGCCGTAACACTAGGGAAAACAACAAGAAATTTTGTTGTCCTGAAAATTGCATCTAACTAAAGATTATATCAACAAGAGAAAATAATAACATCGGCAAGAAATTACCATCAAAATCACCAAAAATAATAGCAAATGAAGGCTTATGAATAGTAAACCAGATTCCAATGTTTAAACCGCAACTTTGACGGTTGAAATGGGTTGTAAGTAAATGTTATCAGAAAAATATAATCCGCCCTAGATGGTTGTAGGAAACATTTGCTACAACAACAAGAATTCACCACATAAATCAGAAAATAAGAATGCCAATTTGTAGCCTTTGATTAGTAGATCACTTTGCAACGTTCAACCACAAAATTATGCGGTAAATTTGTTTGTAAACAAGACTAAGAAATATTTTGTTGCAACCTTAATGGTTGTAACATGAAAGCTATTACAACAATAAGAAAACTTGCAATAACTCAATACTTATTAGCATGAAATGATATCTTATAAAATGAACAAATAATCAAAAACTCAAACGATTTCAAGAGACCATTACTCATGTTTTCCAATGCATTAGTGCCTTGTCTATTGGGAAAATTGAGTCACAATATTAACAATAAAGCTAGGATGGAAAAGGAAAATAGACTTGAACATTGGAAAAAAACCATTATGATCCCAATCCATCACCTTTCCAAGTTACCTAGATCAACTAATTAATAGGAAACTAGTTTTTAAACCCTATGGGGATAGAGCATCCTAACCCCTAGTTTTAAAACCCTAGACAAGAATGTTTTCAAGGGTATCGACCCTAATAACCCTTAAATCCACCCTTGAATGACTTATCTTCAACTATAAAATTATCTTGAAGGACAGGATAAACACTTCTAACCCTCCTAGGGTTCTCCAAGCACGATAATCAAACAAAATTGCAGAAATTTACCCTTAAACCAAAATAAACCTGTAGATATCATTCACCAAGAGAAGGTTTTGGTGCACAATTGGAGACCAAGGTTCTCAGAGGTTACCAATAAATATATCGTTGTAGTCTAGTAGCATTGGCATATTCAACCCTCCGCAAGGGAAGGAGATATCACCTGAAGTGCATCCGAGAATGGTGTATGATAAAGTGAATCAATGAGGACACATGACTAGATATAATGCAATACAATACAAATTCATACTCGAATGAAAAAATATTATATCATTAGAAGTATAAACCTGTATGTGTATTTGATAATCCATTTTTCACAACATAAATATAAGTGCATGCATCATAGGAGCTTGTAAACATTATCACAAGTACCAATTACATAAATAAAGAAAGATTGTGCATCACAAAGATCAAATACTCATACACATAATGACAAATTTTGGTGCATGAATAATCCACCATGTTATTATAATATCACAACCCAACATACATAGAGTATCTCTTCCACATCATGACTTATATAGTAGAATTGGCAACCAGATAACCACTATGGACTCTTAGACTTATGCACAAGCACAGTTAATTCCCCATAATCCATTACAACAACTTATCGCAACAGAATCAATGACAGTGATGGCGATAGCCTGATGATAAAATAAGAGAGACAAGGAATCTAGCAACAACAATCTACATATCTCGATAACAGTACAATATATCATAATTAAATAATTCACTTAACAACCGGGAAACATTTTCCCATTACATATTCCCATATTTATGGTTTTTCCTCGGGTGCTTCTTGAATTCTTGAGTGCGCTATTATATTTTCTTGACTACGCTTCCACTCTGCATGCACTGGAGGCTTCTAGATATTTCCACTTGCTGGTCCATCTAGCCCATGAATTGTTTCTACCCCTGTTGTGCTTGTGGTTATATTTCCACTCATTATAGCTACTTTATGTCGCTTCTATCCTTTCACCACCCTGCTACGATTTTCCACAAAACTATGATACTTCTGCAAAACTAAACGTCCTCCAAAACGAAGGGCCCAACATGCCCCGACCGCAATCTTTGACTCATCCTGAGTCAACCTTCTGCTCTTTTGTTGTGGTCTCCTTCAAACGAAGGGCCCAACTCTGGTACAATGTCAAGGGGCTGTTAGCAAAAATTGTCATAGTGTTCCACACGATCTTTCCATTTCCTTGATACTATCGCAGCTCCCGCAAAAAACTCTTGACCAACAGTCACACTGGGTTCCTTCGACTTAGTAGCCAATAGTGTCGTTCATTCAATATCAGCATTGTTATCAATCTGTTGCAGCTGGACGTACTCGGCCTGCATGATAGGTCATAAATTGCAGAGCTCTTTCTTGGCGGTGCGAATAGATTCATACAGGGCATCGAGTATTTCATCCTCAATATGGATTGTTGTAAACTTGGTTTCCTAATTGATTGGATCGGTGATTACTTGGGATTCCACATTCATTTTTTTCATTTGAGTGTGCAATTCTTCAATAGGTTTTTTGTGACGTTCTATCAAGCCAACCTAAACGTTGAACATGTCAAAGAGACGATGACATTCCTTGGCCTGGGCATGAATAGAGGACTAGAGATTGTTTCCCTCCTCGCTAACTCCTGTTGCAGGGTATCATTCTGTGCAGCCAGCTGTGACCATGTGCCAGTAATGAGATCAACTCTTTCTGGTGTCGAAACTAGATTGGTATTTTTGGGAAGCTTAGGAAAGACCTTTCAAAAAGAAGGGCAGACTTGAGAAAACTTGTCTGCTATGACCGCAACTATGGATTCATCCTACACACTCAATCCATGCTCGAATTCCATGATAGATGAAGTTGTAGTGACAACCTCTCTCAACTATTATGCTTGTTTTTGGAGCTCATCATTGGATTTATCAACTACAGTAATCCACCATTCCAATTGATCAGCAGAGGCATGTACCGAGTGTAAGATATATGGCGTAGCCCATGAGGAAAGCTTTCCAATGAGAATAGAGGGATCCAAGGGAAATCTTGAAGAAAGCAGGTGGTTGCTTGCAATTAAAGTAAGGGTACCAGCACCATCAGTGTTGGATATGTGTTATATTCTTTTCACGAGTAGTAGTGTTTGAGAGTATGCATCGGGCGCATAGGGGGGTTAGAGAGGGGGTGCAGGGGTTCGGGGGCAGCGTCCACGAATTTTTTTTTTTCTGCATCAGGACCGCATTATATTTAGGTGGTTTTTCAGCACATGGTTTCTTTGTCGATGGTTTTCTATTTCCGATTAATGAATTAGGGTTTTGGAATAATCCTGGTCATTAGATTAGGGTTTTGAATGCCGTTGGATCCTATATGTATTTTGTATTCTAAACATTGTAACAAAATGAATGAATATAGAATATGTTGTTTTTCTTGGTTTGGGTTTCCAGGGGGGAAATCTTCGTGTAATGTTTGTATTTTCCATTGTATCTATTCTGTTCTTTTTTGAATATCTGTTTGCAGTAGATAATGTACAAGGTTAGAATTTATAGTCAGGAATTGTTGAAATAGTGCAAAGGCTACACATGAGACGATCCAAAATCTGAAGAGGAAGTTATGTAACGGTTGGATCATGTTGTCATTGATGCCAAAGGATTGATGTCAAAGGAACAATGTCATGTCATAGTATATTAATGAAGTATGTATTGTCATTGTTGTCAATGGATTGATCAATGTGTTGCATTGATGAATATGGATCGATGTGTTGTCATTGATGGTTTGATGCATTCATGTATTGATCGTTGGATCATGTGATCATGCATAGAATCAATGACAAAGGGACAATGCCATAGTGATGTATTTTCATGAGTTATTCCAGTTGGATTGATATAAAGATGACTCAGTATTGTCTTGTCATGGTTGATAGGAAGTACAAATGGATGAACTCCAAAGTGGTCCCCTTATGGTGAAGGCCCTCACGGGAAGACTCTTTGTAGTTGAGTTATCCTAGAAGTATGGTTAGAGAACCCATTCTTAATTGTGTAATAATGAGATTAATATCAATGAATTTTTCAGTGAAACTATCCTAGATGGATAGTGCTTGTCATGCCATTTCCGGTGGTATGTGGAACACCACATAACTTCTCACAGTTTGAGATTTATAGCCTTACAAAGTTGGAGGACCCTCATATGTTGGCTTGAAGCCCCAAAAGGTCAAAGAAGTCAAAGTACTTACAAAAAAGAAATTATTTAAATAATAAAGTGAAGTGATAAATTCAAAGAGGATTATTTAAATAATAGAGTAAATGGAGAACTTTCTAATTATGGAAGGTGGTTATAAGAGGGTTAACCCTAAAATGAGGAAAGTGGGTTAAGTGGTCAAGTAGCTATTGGATATTTGGTCAAGTGGCCAATTGGACAAAGTTGGACAAAGTGGCTATGTGGACAAAGTGGCCAAGAAGATGCTTCTAAGGAAGATACTTGGAGAGTATAAATAAGAGGCAATGGTCTCTTGTAAAAACATCTCTTGAGCATATATTGAAGATGTATTCTGAGAGAGATATTGACTGGAGGATCTCATGGATGCATCAAAGTTTCTGTAAGTCTGAGATCTTGAAGGTGAAAGTTTCGAAAGTTTAGAAACCCTAGTTTCTGAAGGAGTACATGAGAAGCAGTGGGTCAGAGCGCGTACATACACGGGATACAATGAGGCAGGGCATGTACACACATGGGATGAAAGGGGTCAGAGCGCGTATAGTTGGAATAATTCATGAAGACTTGAGTGTGAGATAGTGTCGGGTTCTTGAAATCTGAAGCAAGTTCCAGATCTACATTCTATGGGCTCAGATATGCCATAAAAGTTCTATTATGGTTACATGATTGTCTTGATGGATACTCTTTCTTATTGTGTGGTGAATACTTAAGGCATTCTTGGTATGGTTGTTGTGATATGGTTTATGTTGGTTGATTGACTGAGTGAGCAACACTCTGATGTTTCAGTACTGATATGGTTTCCATAGTATATTGGTTTCTTATACATGATTAAATATCATTCATATTGTATGGTTGAGGAGCATGAGTAAGTTGTTGGAGAGAATATATGTGTTGTGATTGGTTCTGGTACAGATTGGACAATGAAAGGCAGAAGTGGATGTGACTGAAGGCTGTAGAGGATCTGAGTTTTTCAAGAAGAGAAAACCCTAGTTGTTTAGAAGGCATACGCAGGCTGCAATACATATAGGTCGCATACATACACAAGATGTACTACTGGTAGGGCATGTACATACGCGTGTTGCACTACTAACAGATTACATACCTGTTGATAGATTGGTATATGTTGAGGATTGAATCCTCTTCTCAGTTGGTGCTGAGTTTTGTAAGTTGGGTCTTGCATTACAGAGTTGGTGCTCTTGTGGAGTTGTAACTCTATTCAGTTTTTGTTGATAACCTAAGGATTGTAGTCCGTAATAAAAAGGAAATTGTACATACATCTTGTGTTCTTTGTCTTCCTTGTGGTGATGACTTATTGATGATATATGTTGTTGTTACATGTTGTTGATATATGTTCACATTTAACTAGTTATTAATGACAGTAATAAGTGATGAGTAAATGGTGATTGCTAACTAAGGCTTTTTGTGAAGAGAAGTTTGAAAAAGAGTCCTACACTGATTCACCCCCCCCCTCTCAGTGTGGTCGGTGTGTCCAACAATTGGAATAAGAGAATGCCTTCACTATAAGCCTTAACAAGCTTGGAGGAGATCCATGGACACACAAATGGATGATGAAGTTCCAATCCTTGATGAGGAAATTATTCAACATGGAGAATAGAAATGAAAGTGCATCTGAAGGAAAAAGGAGCAGGTGTTTGGAAAGAAACTATTGGTGGATCAGTTCCTTTGAAGAACAAGTCAAAGTTTGCAGCTCAAAGGGAAGAAAAGAAGAATGATACATTGGCTCTCAAGACCATCCTCAATGGACTCTCAAGTTCTATCAAATAGAGAATGGGACAATGCACTTCCGCCAAGGATCTATGGCTAAAGCTAGAGGAGACATACCAAAGCAAGAAGGAAGACACTAAAGACAACTCCATCAAGAACAATGAAGGTAAAGAATCTCCAAAATCCTCTAATTGCAATGATTCTAAATGTGATGATGTTGAATGTTTCTCTACATGTGAACAAGAAGATCTAGAAATAGTTTGTATAGAATCAAATGATAGTTATCCCATGGAATAAGTAGAAGAAGAACTTTCAAAGCTTAAAAGGAAAGTTAATTGGGGTCTATATGAATAGAACTATGACCATAGTTATATAGACTATGGCTATCTTTCAGAGAACACTAAAATGTTTCTTGACAAGAATCAAAAGTATATCTTGCAACTAAACGAAATTCTCAAAGAACAAGAAGAAATTAAAAAGACTCAATTAGAAGAAAAAGAAGAAGAGATCAAAAGATGAAAGAATGAAATAGAAGAGAATAAGAATTTAGATGATGAGATTAGAAAAATTCTTGAAGTTAATATCCATCTCAAGACCCAAATTGAATAAGCCAAAAGGGTAGAGGAATTACTAAAGAATCAAGTAAATGAAAAGGAAGAGTTATGTCATAAGTTGGAAGTTGAAGTTGTTGAATTTAGAAAGAAAGTAGAGAAGTCAAACAAATTCTGGAATATCTCAACAATCTTGAATGAGATCTTGGATAGTCAAAGATCACCAAATGATAAATCAGGTCTTGGATACAACAAAGAACCTACACATGTTGAAGCAAGCACCTCAAAGAAGCATGAGGTAAGTCCCTTACTCTCAAAGGGTGGAAATAATGTTGCAAGTCAACCATCTACACAAACGAAGGAAACTTTCAAAAGAAATCAAGGAAGAGATCAAGAAGCCATATTTACACCTCAAAGAAGAGAGAAACCTTCAAGATGGACACCAAAGAAAAGGTATGAAAATGTTTTTCATGGTCACTGTTACTCATGTAATGAATATGGTCAAAAAGATTTTGAGTGTAGATATTATGCAAGGAGAGATAGTGAAAGATTTCATAACACCCTAAGGTGTTGGAGATGTAATCAAGTAGGACACATTGTTGCTCATTGTCACACCATGAGATGCTACAACTGTAGTGGATTTGGCCACAAATCCCAGGATTTCTAGAACACAAGAAGATATTCCATGAGAAGTGCTTCATATAGCATGATTAGAAGAAAGCATGAAGTTAGGAAGGAATAATTTTTTGAAAAGATGGAAGCTCAGAGTTCAATTTCTGAGAAGATGGGACACCTTCAGAAGTGAGTAAAGAAGACTGGACAATCATAATAGAGTGGCAGCCTTAAGGGAAGCTCAAGTTTGACATCTTCAAAAGCATATGCGGGTTACATTGATAACAGTCACATACATACGTGAAATGTCTGTATAGCAAGCCACGTATCTGTGGTAAAATCCTTGGGAAAAAGGCTATGCATATGAGTGCTAGCATGGTATGATGGTATAACTCTGTGTTACAAGATCTGAAACGGTTTGTTGTAGGATATGACATTGTTTGTTGCATGTTTTCATGATTACATGTTGGCATACATAATTGATGTATGTATGGTGGTGACATATGGTTGAGTATTGAAAGACTATCTTGGTTACATGGTACTAACTCTAGAGTGTGGATTGAGACATTTTTCTATTGAGGAACAATGTTGGTTGTAACAGTGAAGTTATGGCACATTGGTTATGAGATATATCATGATGAGGCTAGCTAGAGATTTCATTGATCTGTTGAGACACACTTTTAGTACATGTATCTTTGGATGTTTAGTATTTGTTGTAGTGAATGGAGGTTGAGACTGATCTGTTAGGGTACATGGCTGGTACATATTTTGATTTCCCTTGATATACCTTATGATGTATTATTGGAGGAATATTTGTTGGATATCTTGGTGCATGCATTTGGCATATGGTTGAGCTACATTTTGGGACATGTAGTCGATGAGTTGATGAGGTGGTCATGTTATACATCATTGATGAGTCATAACTTGATCTATAGTTGATGCATGATTGGTACACTTTTGGTACATTGTTAGAGGCACCTACTAGCAGTATGATTGGCACATGTTTTATGGTGAATACGACATACATGTATGAGGACACATCTTGTTGAGGTTTGGTGCATGGTTGATGCACTTGCTTGGTACAAGTAGAGATACATGTTTGGTGCACTTGTTGATGTATGGATTGATATACTTGAGACACTTATTATAATGCTTGATTGATTGAGATACATGGTTGGCACTTGGTTCATGATGGAGGCATATCATGAGTGATATGACACTTGTTTGAGGCGCATGGTTGGCATGTTGGTAGAGGCATATGGTTGATACACTCCATTGATGATATCTTATGAATATTGTATGGTATTGATGTGCATGGTTGATGTACATGGGTGTTGTGCATATTTGGCACACAATATGGCATAGGATGTACTTGGTTGATGTTTTTCTCATGATTCTCTATTCATTTTTGACATATCTTTTGCCTCATGATGTATGTTATGGCACGCATTTGATGCATGGATAGGTCCAAGGATCGTCATAGAAAGAGAAATTGATCTATGTTCTGATTGAGTAGTAGCATTTGCAGCAGAAGCATATTGTAGTGGTAGCATATTGTTCATATTGCAGAGAAGATAGGGGGAGATATACCCATAGGGGGAGTCATTCTTCTTCCTATGATTCCAGGAGGAGATATTTATCAGATGCAAAGGAAAATACTTGAAAAATATCCCTATACTTGGAGAAAGAGCATAGAGGCATAGTTCTAGGGGGAGTGATGGTCACAAGGGGAGCATGAGAAATATGACTTCAACATTACATCAGAGTGATATCCCTTGTTCAAAAGAGGAGATATTATTCAGAGGAAGATCAAGTAATCCAGGCAGGGGGAGTATCCCCAAGGAGAGAACTACCCTTTTCCATTGATGTCAAAGGGGGAGAGATAGTCACATTGATGTGATTAAGATGACTATTGATGTAAATAAATTCCTTGTATGCATGTTTCCATCAATGATTGGTGTTGACAACAATGTTGGTATTGCCATCAATGCTAAAGGGGGAGATTGTTGGATCATGTTGTAAGGATTGATCTCAATGGTCAAAGGATTGATGTCAAAGGAACAATGTCTTGTCATATTATATTGATGAAGTATGTATTTTCATTGTTGTCAATGGATTGATCAATGTGTTGCATAGATGAATATGGATCAATGTGTTGTTATTTATGGTTTACCATGTATTGATCATTGGATCATGTGATCATGCATAGAATCAATGACAAAGGGAAAATTCCATAGTGATGTATTGTCATGAGTTATTCTAGTTGGATTGATGTAAATATGACTCATTATTGTCTTGTCATGGTTTATAATAAGTACAAATGGATGAACTCCAAAGTGGTCCCCTTATGGTGAAATCCCTCATAGGAAGACACTTTGTGGTTGAGTTATCCTAGAAGTATGGTTAGAGAACCCATGCTTAATTGTGGAATAATGAGATGAATATCAATGAATTTGTCATTGAAACTATCCTATATGGATAGTGGTTGTCATGCCATTTCCGATGGTATGTGGAACGTCACATAACTCCTCATAGTTTGAGATTTATGGCCTTACGAAGTTGGAGGACCCTCATATGTTGGCTTGAAGCCCCAAAAGGTCAAAGAAGTCAAAGTGATTACAAAGAAGAAATTATTTAAATAATAAAGTGAAGTGATAAATTCAAAGAGGATTATTTAAATAATAGAGTAAATGGAGAACTTTCTAATTATGGAAAGTGGTTATGAGAGGGTTAACCCTAAAATGAGGAAAGTGGGTTAAGTGGTCAAGTAGCTATTGGATATTTGGTCAAGTGGCCAATTGGACAAAGTTGGACAAAGTGGCTATGTGGACAAAGTGGCCAAGAATATGCTTCTAAAGAAGCTACTTGGAGAGTATAAATAAGAGGCAAAGGTCTCTTGTAAAAACATTTGTTGAGCATATATTGAAGATCTATTCTGAGAGAGAGATTGATTGGAGGATCTCATGGACGCATCAAAGTTTCTATAAGTCTGAGATATTAACGGTGAAAGTTTCAGAAGTTCAGAAACCCTAGTTTCTGAAGGAGTACGTGAGAAGCAGTGGGCCAGAGCGTGTACATACATAGGCTACAATGAGGCAGGGCAGGTACACACACAAGCTGAAGGGGGTAAAAGCGCATATAGTTGGAAGAATTCATGAAGATTTGAGTGTGATCTGGTGCCAGGTTCTTGAAATCTGAAGAAAGTTCCAGATATGCATTCTATGGGCTCATATCTTCCATAAAAGTTATGGTATGGTTACACGATTGTCTCGATAGATACTCTTTCTTATTGTATGGTGAATGCTTAAGGAATTCTTGGTATGGATGTTGTGATATGGTTTATGTTGGTTGATTGACTGAGTGAGCATCACTTTGATGTTTCAATACTGATATGGTTTCCATAGTATATTGGTTGCTTATGCATGATTAAGTATCATTCATATTGTATGGTTGAGGAGCATGAGTAAGTTGTTGGAGAGCATAGATGTGTTGTGATTGGTTCTGGTACAGATTGGATAGTGAAAGTAGAAGTGGATGTGACTGAAGGATGCATAGGATTTGAGTTTTTCAAGAAGATAAAACCCTAGTTGTTCAGAAGGCATATGCAGGTTGCAGTACAGATAGACCACATACATACACGAGTTGTACTACTGGTAGGGTGCGTACATACGTGTGTTTCACTACTGACAGGTCGCATACCTGTTGATAGATTGGTATCTGTTTAGGATTGAATCCTCTTCTTAGTTGGTGTTGAGTTGTGTAAGTTGAGTCTTGGATTGCAGAGCTGGTGCTCTTGTGGAGTTGTAAATTTATTCAGTTGTTGTTGATAACCCAAGGATTGTAGTCCATAATAAAAAGGAAATTGCACATACATATTGTGTTCTTTGTGTTCCTTGTGGTGATGACTTATTGATGATATATGTTCACATTTAACTGGTTATTAATGACAGTAATAAGTGATGAGTAAATGGTGATTGCTAACTAAGGATTTTTGTGAAGGGAAGTTTGAAAAAGAGCCCTGCATTGATTCACCCCCCGCCCCTTCTCAGTGTGGTCGGTGTGTCCAACATGTAACCACATATGTGCTCTCAAGGTACGGTTCTAAAATTTTGTGGCACTATTGTTGGTATTGCGACATTGGTGCAACTGTTTCCTTGACCAAAGTCGTGCTATGAGCCAATTGAGCATCATCCTGGTTGTCCATGGGATCTTGCGATGACATATCTTGGTCCATTGGAATGTGTGTCTCTAGCCCAATATGGATGATCATTCGGGGTTGTGTACCCACGGGGATTTGAACAAATGGGTCCTGGAGAGAAGTGTATGGTAATGGAACGTTATGGCCAACAGTTGTAGAAAGAATTTTGGTAATATGTGGAAAAACTGTGTTGAACTAGGTAAGGTTAGGTGGAATTTGGACTTGTGACACTTGCAAAAAAAATGGGCAACTTGGGGCTGAAACTTCCTATTGTAGCAGAAAATGGGTTACTGTTGCATAGAAAAAGCATAAACAAGCAAAAATAAACATGAAACAAGTACAAAATAACAATCACACAACATAAACCGTGATTTTACTTGGTAAAATACCCAAGTGAGGGAAACATCCACGAGACAATGGCAATGGATTTATATTGCTCAATAGGAGATTACAACCAACAACCCATGAGAGGGCTTGAAGCCCCTTTATCACTTTTTTCCTCTAAGGGATACATATTTAAATTCTTCCTCCTACAATTACAAGGAGGTAATTGTATTAATTACAAATATATCCATATTCAATTCCAAGAATGATTCGTTACAACAACAATCATAATAATAGGAATGAAATTGTCATATCCTAAATTTGGAGGTGAACTCATTGTCACATTCCAACAATCTCCATCTTGACAACAATTTACCTAATACCATGCCATTTTTCATTCATCACCTTCTTGCAAGCTAAAGATAGGTGATACTAGTGCTTCCAAAAGTTGAAGCACCCATTTCATTGATCCACCTGGATTTTTCATGTGACCATTGACAACACCAACTTCATGTGAAATATTTGATCCTCTCATCGCAAACTTTATACTTTCTACTAGAATACAATACACGAGACATATAACCCTTTTCTTCTTCATTACTTGGACATAAACCTAAATAAAGCTTACAATGGAAAGCCAAATGGATTTTACGGGTTTCACATTATTCATACTAAATTTCTTAAGTATCTTCTCTACATAATTCTACTGTGATAACCAAATCTTATCGTCTTTCTTGTCTATGTGTATTTCCATGCTCAAGATTATTTTGTTGCTCCCCTATCCTTCATCTTGAACGTCTAATCCAACTGAGCCAACCTGTTGATCTTAACAATGATCCTTCTTGCTACAAACATATCATCAACAAATAACATCAAGGTAATAAACATACCATATAAACAATGGTCATACCTACCCCTTGAAATCTTTGACTCACCATGAAGGAATCAAACATTCTGTACAAATTTTCCTGCTTGATTTTCAGGCCATACAATGATTACTTGAGCTTGCAAACAAATCTATTGTTGAAATCTTGAACACCTTTAGTGCTCCACCTCGAATATAGAATTTTAAACCTCAACCAAATCCAGCCAAGACTACCAAGTGATCCTTCATTGCTCATCTCCAGACCCATTTACAATGGAGTTCATCAAGCCTTTAAATAAGCTTCATTTCATGCAATTCAATGGACACCAAACCACGACTGTTGACCTACAACAAGGTTTAACTCATGACTCATTTATCGAGTCGAGGTTAACCCGCACATACATGCCTTCGCCCCTCTATATATATACTTTTCATAGGTGACCAAATAGCCCAAGGGTGCACTCAGGTCTTATAGACGTTCTTATGGGAGCCACACATGGAAGCCACGCATGGGTTTCACTATGATTGGTGAAGAGTTGGCTCTGCTCCATATTCTTTTCTAATTTGCTAAATGATCAACAACCAGGTTTTGGGAACAAAGGATATGAAAGAAATGGATCTTGGTGAATTGGCATTTCAATGTTTTTATCTGGGAATGAAGACCGCTGGGAAGTTCGTTTGCTGATTTTTTTAAGCCAAGAAGGTCCTTAATAATTAGTTCAAAGTCTCCAAGAATGATGAGTTCATGAAGGTTTCTCGATTTTGCAATTTGAATCCCCATGAAGACTGTTAGGGGCTTCAAATTGAAAAATTGAGAAACCTTCATGAACTCATCGTTCTTGAAGCCCCATCAGAATCAATGATGACTCCCCCTGCATCTACTGCCCCTATTTTATAATAATAAGTTTTTACTTATAATTTAGTTTGAATAAAAATATTATCTTATCACAATATTTTTTTAAAATTATATTTATGATAAGATAAGATAATATTTTTCAAATTATATTTATATTTTTTTATAGTGGATTAAGATATACATTATAAAAAATATCTTGTTACAATAATAAGATACAAGTATCTCATTAAACATATTAACTCTTTTACTTTTATTTTTTAATAAAATTAAATATTATATTAAAATTAAATACGTTAAAAATTATATTTATCTAAAATAATAATATTAATTTAATTTTAAGGTAAGGACCAAGTCCCAAACCAAATTGGTGTATGAGACCCCCTTGTTTGTGGGAGAAGGGTCCTACGAAAATTGGTGTATGAGACCCCCTTATTTGTGGGTCAAGGGAACCCCTTTGCATACTGATTTGACTACTAAAGTTTACAAAGGTGTATATACGCTACACTAGCCCCCTTGTGGATTTGAACCTATGGTCTCTAAGGATGATTTTTATTTTATTTTTTATTTTCTATTTTATAACAAAATTGTTTTTAATTTTATTTTTACAAAAATGGTTAGAATTGTATTAATAAAATTTGTGGTGGCTTAGCCCTCGGGGGAAACTCAATTTGCAAGTGTAGTGATATGTGGTGCTATATTCGATGAGGTTTTGAGTTCAAATCCCCTCGATTTACACATGCCTGCGGAAGGGGCATACGTATGGAACCTAGAGGTTATAATGGTACTGGTCGGAATCAACCACGTGTCACACGAGTACGAGACCAACCCAGTTGTTGATTCCGCCAGTGATTTAAAAAAAATATTGCAGTGGCTTCTCCTCCATATAGTACATAGAAAAAATATCCAAATTCTATTTCCACGACTTACGATCCCAGATTCAAAATTCACTCGTCTATTTTTCTAGATATGCAAGAAAAATGTATTCCATGATCCCTTACATGAATATATCCAGACAAATTGTTGGCGTAATAATTGAAAAAAGAAAAACATGGTTATGTTGGATTTAGAGTTTGACTTCTTGTCACCATTGGTTTCGTTGTTGTTGGAGTTTATTTCTTCTTCCCTACTACCATCCAAACTTTGTTGATCAATAATGGTGTCATTTTTAATCCTGCCATCCCCATATTCTCTTGATTTGGAGATTTTGATTTCTTAAATGCCTCAGCTTTATCAACCTCGTCTTCCCAACTTACCAATGGATAGGATTTGGGGTGAATCTGACTTTGTTTTCCTGGTTCAGGAGAAGCCGAATCCAATACTTTTGGATGAGGAACTGGATTTGCCTTATTCGAAGGAATCTCTTGAGTAGAAACGCCAATGGAATGGGGATTCGGGTCTTGCGTTGTGGAAGAATCACAACCGTATTTTCTAATTATTTGATGATATACGTGGGATCCTTCTCACTTGAATGAATTGTGTTGGTGTTTCCTATCCGTCATGTTCCCTTTAGAATAGTGTGTTTCTATGTGCTATGTTTCAAAACAATCCCTACATCGTAGAGAGATTATTTCATAGTCCAACTTTTGCATCTAGGAGTATTTTTTTCTATTCAAATTAATTTATGTTAAAAACCCTTTGCTAAATTTCATTTCCACGCAAATTTGAAAATATGAATAAATAGTATGAAGTTCAATTTATCTGCTTACAAAAGGGAATTTACCTAAAGAATATCTGATGGAATTAAGAGAGGATTCACCCCAAAAATGAAAGGGTTGATTCTGGAGACGGACCCAAACAAGAACTGAAGAAAGAGAAGCAATTAAAGGGTTGAAACAAGGAGACCAAGGCATCATGCAAAAACCTATGTTTCCCCAAAACCAAGGGTTGGAATAAAAAGTAATATCCATGTCTTCCACAAGATCAAGCTCGATAATGAAGAATCCCTTTGCACATGGATGTATAAACAAATATTCCTTTATTAGAGGCTTACATTTAGATGAGATCCAACCATTAAGATCAACCAGTTGGAGACAAAGGCCATTAAACCAATAGACTAACCCATTTTCCCTAAAACAATCTTCTTATTTATCGATGTGTGGACCCATATTGAGAGAGATTGTTGGGGCTTCCTGCACTAAACAAGAAATAGAGGGGAGTGAATGAGCTGAAGTTGCATTTTTTATAACATCCCTGAATGACCTATCACAGATACCAGAAGGACTGGTTGCAGAAGACACACATGGATGGGTGGAACCAAGGCTCGAATCAATTTCAAAGGCCATCATATAATCGACCATTGCCAAGTGGAATACAAAAATGACTTGGAGAAAGCGGGAGAGGATGAAAGGAGGAAGATTGTGGCTAGGTAAAAACCCTATCCATGACAGTCTCACTCAAGAGAGGCATCACAATTCTTACTTAACCCACTAGTAAAAAAAATGTTTTTACATTTTTTAATATTATGACAAAATTGTTTTAAAAACTATATAATTCATTGATGAAAGAAAATTACATATGTACCAAATCTTTCACATTTTCTATTACCATAGCATAAAACATTTTTTTCTTATATGTCGGGGATATTCGAAGTCATTAATATTACTCTTTGGTACAGAAACATAATATCCATTTGGAATTAAATTCAAGATCAAAGTCAAAGTATCTATATGAGTAAACCATATGATCAATACTTGTATCATATTGAAGTCAACTGCATTTAGTTTGGGTGATTTTCTGTGGTTGGGAGGAATGATTGTTATCCTACCCACCTAGGTTCAATTTATGCATGTGTATATTATTGTAATGGCTTTGACCCCAGTTGTTGACTAGCCAAGATTGACACATTTTATATTTTATACAATCAATATCATCCTTGAATCAATCATACAATTAATTCATTTGTATAACATTGAAAAAAAAATTAGAAAAAATTGCATTGTGTGGTAGAAAATAATTTTAATAATACATCATGTCCTTTTTGTAAATTCTAGACAAAAAATACTAGAATGGAAATTTTTCATAATGTCGAGATCTTCCAGCTGAGAGTTGGGTATTGTTTCATGTTTCCTTTGTGGCTTCATTTTCTAATAGACATTCTATTGAACTTTCTATCCATTTATGGTTCTTCATGGCTCCATGGAAGCAAGCGAAAGGAAACGGTACCCCTCACCCCTCTAAATATGCCTCTGATTTGGATGTGGAAACCTCTTC
The DNA here is from genome assembly GCA_009831015.1 of Picea engelmannii. Taxonomy (NCBI): domain Eukaryota; kingdom Viridiplantae; phylum Streptophyta; class Pinopsida; order Pinales; family Pinaceae; genus Picea; species Picea engelmannii. Next base: position 252,495 of record ML794811.1, on the reverse strand, counting down.
CTTGCGTCCACCACACATGCTTTAGGATAGGGTAACTTTGTCTATAAATAATGATTGATATGGAACTATGTAAATCTAGAGCAGTAGTGTTGATGTATTATGGATAATTTGAGAGATAATGACGTTGAAAAGAAGAGACATAAGGGGAGTGTCAACCTTGGGAACTGAGACATAAAAGATGTGTGATATTCCACCAAAGCCTCTAGGGTTATGAATGGTTCTAGGTAGGGTGAAGATGATTATACAAAGTGTTCATGGTAATGATTATATGTCTTGATTTGAAGTTACAATTGTTGGATGGAGGTTGTCTGGATTGGTAGAGGGTGTCAAACCACTGCTACTATTATATTAGAGATGAAATATTGGGGGAATCAGGAAGGGATAATTTTAAGGATGGAAATATATATTAAAATGTAGAAACATAGGCTAATCTTACTAGTCCTTAATATGCAAAATGTAAAATGTTTGGCAATAGTTTTGTAAAAATATTCAAATTTACAAGGATTTTATATAGTTTCTAAAATAATTTTATTCTATGGCATTTGGGTGAATCGATTTTAGAAAAAATGGAAAATGATGAAATCTTTTTTTGGGAAAAACCATGGAAAATTAGCCCTTTTGCGAAATTTAGCCCCTAAAATCATCTATGGAACCGGGTATATGCAAATGTCAAATCCTATAGGGTAGGTGACCAACTAATAAGAAATTAAAAGCTTATGAGAGTTGAGAGTGAAAGTGTTATTGGCTATAGTATATATGAGTGCAGAAATGAAGTAGGGATCATTCATCTTGTATTCATAAAGGATTCCTACATGGAGCAAGGCTTTTACTTCAAGCAAGGCACTAGAGCAGGAAAAATTCAACTTGCATTGGAAAATGATTCTTACATGGAAGCACTTATATATATGCACATATATGGAATCCGGCCACTTCCATATATGTGCATACATGGAATCTAATCACTTCCATAAATGCACATATATAGAAGACAACTTCTGTAAATACGCACATATAGAAGCACTTCCATAAATGTGCATATACAAAAGCACTTCGGTATATGCGCATATACGGAAGCCAACCACTTCTTTATATGCACATATATGGAAGCCACATATACAGGTGTCTTCCATAAATGAGCATATACAAAATTTCTTCCATATATGTGCATTTACGGAAGGTGGCTTCCATAAATGCACATATATGGAAGCCCTTCCATAAATGCACATACACGGAAGGTTGCTTATGTAAATGTGCATATACAGAAGCATTTCCATATATGCACATATACAAAAGCCGATCATTTTTGTATATGCGCATATACAGAATCCGATCATTTTTGTATATGTGCATATATGAAAGACACATATATAGAAGGTGGCTTCCGTAAATGCACTTATATGGAAGCATTTCCATATATGCACATATAGAAAATTCGACCACTTCCATATATGCACATATATGGAAGCCGACCACTTCCGTATATGCGCATATACGGAAGGTTGCTTCCGTAAATGCACATTTATGGAAGGTGGCTTCTGTAAATGCGCATATGTGGAATCCTTCAATAAATGTGCATATATGGAAGTGATCGACTTCCGTAAATGTACATATACAGAATCACTTTTGTATATTATTATATATGGAATCCGACCACTTTTGTAAATGCGCATATATTGAAGGCACTTATATGGAAGGTGGATTCTGTAAATGAGAATATATGGAAGTACTTCCATAAATGTGCATATATGGAAGCACTCTGGTAAATGCGCATATACGAAAGTGGGGCCACTTCTTTATGTGCACATATACGAAAGTGCTTCTGTATATCCACATTTCGATGGCTTCCATAAATGCACATATATGGATGACGACTTTGTAAATGTGCATATATGGAATCCCTTTCATAAATGTGCATATATGGAAGGTGGATCCCGTAAATGTGCATATATGGAATCCCTTTCATAAATTCACATATATGAAAGTGGCAAGCTTCCATAAATGCTCATACATGGGAGTACTTTTGTATATGCGCATATAAGGAGTCGCATATACATAAGTCACATATGTATATGCGCATATAGGAAGTCGCATTATGTATATATACGGAAAGATGGATTCTGTAAATACACATATACATAATTACTTCCATATATGAACATATACAGAAGTCGACCAATTCTGTGTATGCGCACACACGGATGGTGGCTTTCGAAAATGCACATATATGGAAACACTTCCATAAATATGTATTTACGAATGGGAAGCTGACCACTTCTATAAATACACATTTACCAATGAAAATTTTTGTATATACGCATTTAAGAATGACAACTTCCTTATATGTGCATTTACGAAAACTGACCACTTCCATAAATGCACATTTACAAACAACAACTTCTATATATGCGCATTTACGGAAGTCGGCTTCCGTATATGTGCGCTTCCGTAAATGCACATTTATAGAATTTGGATTTTGTATATGTGCATATACAGAAACACGCATATACATAAGTCGACTTCCATAAATGTTCATTTACGGATGACAACTTCCGTAAATGTGCATTTATGGTAGTAAACTTTTGTATATATGTGCTTATGTAAATGTGCATTTATGGAAGTTGGATTATGTATATGTGCGTATACGGAAGCAGATATATAGGAATGTTGACTTCCATAAATGTGCTTTTACGAACGACATATTTTGTATATGTTCATTTACAGAAGGTGGCTTTCGTATATGCATGCTTCCATAAATTCACATTTATTGAAGTTAGATTCAATATATGCACATATACATAAGTGCGCATATATGGAAGTCGAATTCCATAAATGCAGATTTACGAACGATAGATTCTGTATATACTCATTTTAAAAAGTTGACCACTTCTGTATATGTACATTTACGGGCAACAACTTCTGTATATGCAAATTTACAAAAGTTGACTTTCATATATGCGTGCTTCTGTAAATTTTCATTTATGGATGTTGGGTTACGCATATGCATATATACATAAGCATGCATATATAGAATTTGACTTCCATAAATGTGCATTTATGAATGAAAAGTTTCATATATGCGCATTTATGGAAGCTAGCTTCCATATATGTGTGCCTCCGTAAATGCACATTTATGGAAGTTGGATTTTGTATATGCGCATATACAAAAGTGAGCATATACGTAAGTAGACTTCCATAAATGCGCATTTACGGACGAAAATTTTTGTATATGTGCATTTACGGAAGTTGACAACTTCTAAAACTACACATATACAGAAGCGCGCATATATGAAGCCAACTTCTAAAAATGAGCATATACGGAAGCCAACTTCCGTAAATGCGCATTTACAAAAGGGGGCTTCTATATATGCACATTTATGGAAGTATTTTGTATAAGCATGCTTCCATATATGCGTAGTTTTGGAAGTGGTTAGCTTTCATAGATGAACATATACAAAAGTTGTCATCTGTAAATGCGCATTTATGGAAGTTGAATTTCGTATATGCTCGCTTATCTATATGCGCATATACGAAATCCAATTTTCGCAAATGTGCATTTAAGGAGGTTGAATGCTTTGACCCCCTTCGCATATTGATTTGACTTCTAAATTTTACATAGGTGTATATACCCTACCCTATCCCACTTGTGTGTTTGAACCTATGGTCTCAAAGGATGATTTTTTTTATTTTTAATTTCCTATTTTTATAACCAAACTATTTTTAATTTTTTTTTACAAAAATGGTTAGAATTGTATTAATAAAAATTGTGGTGGCTTCTCCTCCATATAGTACATAGAAAAAAAATCCAAATTCTATTTCCATGGCTTACAAGTCGAGATTCAAAATTCACTCATATATTTTTCGAGTTATGCGAGAAAAATGCATTCCATGAGCCCTTATATAAAAATCATCTTTCATCACCTCAAACAGTCCTCGTTTTTCCATTTTCTTCACAAAGCTCGCACATTTCTTTCCATGTGGTTATCTGTTATAGTCTTTGCATGAATAGTTGCAGCGTCTGCTACGTTGTGTAGGGGGGCGATATCCCCCCTGCATGAGGGTTCGGGGGCAGTGCCCCCAAGATTTTTTTTCCTTGAAAAACGTGTCACATTTTTGCCTCGTTTTTCATGTTGCTTCGATCTTCATGTCCATTGTTGGGCGGTTTTTGGCACATGGTTTTTGTCAATGGTTTTCTATTTTTGTTTAAGGAATTAGGTTTGTTGACTAATCCAGGGCATTGGGTTAGATTTTTGGATGTTGTTGTCTCCTATATGTATATTGTATTGTAAACAATGTATCACTATGAATGAATATAGAATATGTTGGTTTTCCCGGTTTGGGTTTCTAGGAAGAAAATATTTGTGTAATGTGTGTATTTTCTATTGTATCTTTTATGTTCTTTTATTGAAAATTTATTTACAGTAAAATATTGTACAAGGTTAAAATATACACTATGTGCCCCATACGATCGTTCCCTAGCACACTTACAAAATTGGTCAGCTTTCGAAAATACGCATCTATGGAATTTGTTGTTCGTAAATGCACATTTATGGAAGTCGGATTTCGTATATGCGCACTTCCATATATGTGCATACATAATCCAACTTCAATAAATTTGCATATACCTAAGCACTTATATATATGTGCATACATGGAATTTGACCACTTCCATATATGTGCATACATGGAAGCTAACCACTTTTGTAAATGCACATATACGAAAGATAACTTCTGTAAATGAGCATTTATAGAAGCACTTCCATAAATGTGCATATACATAAGTACTTTGGTATATGCGCATATATGGAAGTCGACCATTTCTGTATATGCACATATATGGAAGCCACATATACATAAGGTGTTAGAATATAAAAGATGGTGTGCTCATTTTACCATTGACGATACACTCGTCACCCAACCACAGGCCGAAGCCTCCCTCCGAGCACCTTAACCTTGACCTGAGAATTCCTCCAGGAGCAAACCCTAGGCTAGATAGCCAAACAAAGAGTAGTGCATCAATCCCCAAGGATAGCGCATCACAAAAGATTGATCAGATGTTCCAAACCCTAGCCAAGAGATATCCAAGCCAATACTGAAACTAGTTGCTGTTGCAGCTGCACCTGCAACCCTCCTCTAAACATGCGCACCAACTGCAACTGCAGTGCGCACCAACTGGGAAACTGCAATTATGAGATGTTGTCAAATGAGAACTGGCGCCCTGTATTTATAGTAATCCCGCCAGTTTGTTGGGGCCGACTTCTCCTTTTGGGTATGTGTCTGTTCAGTATATTATTATTAATTCTGGTCGAATTCTTCTCTTGGAGGCTAATAGCCTAATATAAATTTTCTTCTTGAGCAGACAAGGC
>ML794811.1:218071-244853 GCA_009831015.1 Picea engelmannii | reverse complement strand
TAACTACAATGGGAAGCCACTGTCCGTCAGAAATCTCAATCCACTTTCCGAACAGGAAAGCATCTGTCCAATCTGGACTTTTACAAAGATAAATTCTCCCTCCTAACTGGAGAGTTATTTCAATCACAAAAATAAATGTTTGCATACCTTCTTCTAGCTTGGAGAGTCTTCCCTTCCAGTTAATAGAGTTATTTCCATGAGCTCTAGCTTGAGTATGCAAGTTCTTTCATCTTGAATAGAGGCTTTACCAAAATGTATGTTTATCTGCTCATCTGTGGAGATATGTATTGGAGAATCACTTTCTCCTTTCTGGACTTCATCATGGATAATGTAATGCTTGTACTTTAGTCTGGAGTACTGTGAAGGCTTCATGTAGATCTGAACAATAGAGTATATCATAGTTGGAGAAATGGAACATATTCATGTGGTACTTCTTCTGTCATCATGAGATCTGATCTTCTGAGTAGTCATCTTGATGTTATAGGAAATATTCACCACACTTTTGTTGTGCACTGGAGGTTCTCCACCAAGTTGTCTTCTTCTTATCTGCATATAGGAGTATCTTTCTGGTATGCCTCAAAGTCTTGAGATTGCTCTGCATGCGCTCTTTACTCAATTTCTTCTGGAGAACATTCTTTGCATTCATCTGATGTAGAATTCTGACTTATCGATGTTGCGGATAATATAATGATTTATATAGAGATAAGTCTGGTGTACTGGAACAATCAATCATCATAGTCTCCTCCCTCCATCTGAGAGAACCTCTAGTTCTGGATCTCGCAATGCTTTCATTTATAAGTCTTCCGTACATTGTTCTTCATCACGACTTTCAGTTCTTCTGCTTGATTTCTTTTAGTGGGTTCATATCAGGCTGGTAATCTTGTGATTCTTGATACACTGGCTGGTTCTTCTGGTTCTTCTTTTTCTTTCTTGGAATCTTTGTGTTCTTCTTCATGTTTTTCTTTATCTCTTGGATTCATGGAGATTCCATGTTCTAGAGATTCCACTTCTTCTTTTCATCGTAGGATCACGGATCTGGATGGACAACCAGGAATTCTTTAAAGCTTCTAAGGAAGTCTTCTTCTGTGGCTGAATGGAACACGTGTTGTCTTTCATGACTGCTACCATGGATATATGTATTTCATCATCTTCAATGGATCATAGGATTAGCTCCCTCCTAATCCTTGCTTCATGTATAGGTGCATATAATCTGCTCCTTTCGTCTGACTGAGTCCATGCTTACGTCTCCGTCCTTATTGTCTTCTACCATATATAATAGAGTCCATGCTTCCATCTGTAGCCTTATTGTCTTCTGCAATATATAATTGGTTCTTCTTGTCTGACAGAGTCCACGCTTCCGTCTTAGTTGTCATCATAAGTCTTTCTCCAATTTCTCTTGATGTCTGACTTCTAAGTCTCTTCAAGATTGATTCATCTTATCTTGCAGTAGCTTCCACATGATTTGTATTTCATCCTTTCATGTGCATTATCTAATGATATTCATTCTTATCTTGTTGTTATTTCATAGGTATAGTCCTTCTTGGAACACATTATCTTCCAAGAGATAGATATACAAGATATGTACAGAGACAATGCAAGCAAGATATGTACAAGAAAATAAGAAGAGTGTTGTTACCTTTTAGTAGAAGAAGTCTCTTCCATCCTGCTTAGTCTTCTTAGTAGGTTCCTTTTCTTCGGCAATCGATGATTCATGTTTCTTCTTCTTTTTCTTTAGCTCGGGACACTGATTCCTGTAGTGACCATACTTTTGATAGTTGAAGCATTGTATTTCTGAAATGTCTTTCTCTTGATTTGGCTTCCTTCTTGAACCAAACTGCCTTTTGTTCTTGAATCTTGTTGTGAAGGCTTGATCATCGTTCTTCTTTTGGGGTTTCTCTTTTGCATTGATCCTTGATTCTTCTTGAGCACAACAAGTCCAAAGTTCTTCAAATGTTGGGTACTCCTTCCTTGTGTTCATGCTTGCGGAAAATGCATCCCATGTCTTGGGAAGACCATTGAGTATTGTGTTCACCAATTCCTTTTCTGAAGTGATCTCTTCAATAGCTTGTAGTTGATCTCTTAGCTGGGATATCCTTACAAAGTATCATGTTATGTTGTCTTCATCATTCATCTTCATGTCACGGAGCTCATTCTTCACACTCATAACTTGTCCAATGTTTCTAACTGAGAAGAGATTTGTTAGGGCATCATACATCTTCTTTGATGAGTCAAGATGGGAGATGTAGGATATCAAGTGGTCTTTTATGGAATCCACTATGATACTCATGGCATTGATGTCAATGTCTTTGAACTTCTCCATAGTTGCAACATTCTGCGGTTCCTTCTCTTCTCCTTCTTTAAACTCTGGCTTCACGATCTTTCCTTTCACAATATCCAGTACTTTATTCTTGGCAAGGATGAGGTCAATCCTTGTCTTCCATGCTCTGAAGTTAGAAGCTCCATCTAACTTGTTCTCAGACTTCATAGAGTTCGTCACAGCTTGCTTGACTTGGTCAAACCCTAGATTTGACCAGAAATCCAAACTTCACGTCTTGGCCTTCTGAGTGTACCAGGAGATGCGCTGGGCTAGGGCGCACTAATCTATCCAGAAATTAGGTCAATATCGTCACTTTAAGGTGCCTCAACAAGAGGTTTAGGGTTTTTGCAACTGCTTCTGCTGGTAACCCTAGCTGCAGTGCTTTTGGAAGCTGCTCCTTCTAGTAACCCTAGCGGCAGTTCCTCAACGAGCTCAATATCTAGCGGCTATGTTTCCTTCCAGCGTTTTAGGCTAACTGAAGGGGTGTGGGCCCATAACCTATTAGAATATAAAAGATAGTGTGCTCATTTTACCATTGACGATACCCTCGTCACCCAAACACAAGCTGAAGCCTCCCTCCGAGCACCTTAACCTCGACCTGAGAATTCCTCCAGGAGCAAACCCTAGGCTAGATAGCCAAACAAAGAGTAGCGCATCAATCCCCAAGGATAGTGCATCATAAAAGATTGATCAGATGTTCCAAACCCTAGCCAAGATATATCCAAGCCAATACTGAAACTAGCTACTGCTGCAGCTGCACCTGCAACCCTCCTCTAAACCTGCGCACCAACTACAACTGCAGTGCGCACCAACTGGGAAACTACAATTCTGAGATGCTGTCAAATGAGAACTGGTGCCCTGTATTTATAGTAATCCTGCCAGTTTGTTGGGGCTGACTTCTCCTTCTGGGTATGTGTCTGTTCAGTATATTATTATTAATTCTGGTCGACTTATTCTCTTGGAGGCTAACAACCTAATATAAATTTTCTTCTTGAGCCGACAAGGCTTCTAGGGTTATTATCCAACTCATTAGGGTTTCTCTTGCTTCCCATAGTCTTCTATTCTCGTCAGGTTCACACGTGGGGGTAAATACCTCCCGCAGCTACCATAATATTAACATAAGGTGCCTTCCATAAATGAGCATATACAAAAGTTCTTCCATATATGTGCATTTACGGAAGGTGGCTTCCGTAAATGCACATATATGGAAGGTGGCTTCTGCAAATGCACATGTATGGAATCCCTTACATACATGCACATATATGGAATGTGACTTCTATAAATGTGCATATACAAAAATATTTCCATATATGCGCATATACAGAAGCCGATCATTTTTGTATCTGCACATATACGAAAGGTGGCTTCCGTAAATGTGCATATATGGAATCACTTCCATATATGCACCTTTATAGAAGTCGACCACTTCCATATGTGCACATATATGTAAGGTGGATTCTGAAAATGCAATTATATGGAAGCACTTCCATATATGCACGTATACAGAATTTGACCACTTCTGTATATGCGCATATACAGAAGCAGACCACTTCCGTAAATGCGCATATACAGAAGGTTGCTTCTGTAAATGCACATATATGGAAGGTGGCTTTCATAAATGCACATATGTGGAATCCTTCCATAAATGTGCATATACAGAAGTGGTCGACTTCCGTAAATGTACATATACGGAAGCACTTTCGTATATTCTTATATATGGAAGCTGACCACTTTCGTAAATGCGCATATATGGAAGACACTTATATGGAAGGTGGATTTTGTAAATGTGCATATATGGAATAACTTTCATAAATGTGCATATATGGAAGCACTTTCGTAAATGTGCATATACAGAAATGGGGCCACTTTTGTATATCCGCATATATGAAAGAGATTTTGTATATCCGCATTTTGATGGCTTCCATAAATGTGCATATATGGATGGCGGTTTCATAAATGCTCATATATGGAATCCCTTACATAAATGAAAATATATGGAAGGTGTCTTTTGTGAATGTGCATATATGGAAGCCCTTTCATAAATGCGCATATACGAAAGTGGCAGGCTTCCATAAATTTTCATAGAAAGAAATACTTCTGTATATGCACATATACGGAAGTCGAATATATGGAAAGATATATTTCGTAAATGCAAATATACATAATCACTTCCATATATGCACATATACATAATCACTTCCATATATGCACATATACGAAAGCGGACCAATTATGTGTATGCACACATAGGAAAGGTGACTTCCGAAAATGCGCATATATGGAAACACTTCCATAAATACACATTTACGAATGGGAAGCTGACCACTTCCATCAATACACATTTACCAATGACAACTTTCATATATACGCATTTACAAATGACAACTTCCTTATATTTGCATTTACGGAAGTTGACCACTTCCATAAATGCACATTTATGAATGACAACTTATTTATATGCACATTTATGGAAGTCGGATTTCGTATATGCGTTCTTCTATAAATGCACATTTATGGAATTTGGCTTCCGTATATGTGTGCTTCTGTAAATGCACATTTATGGAAGTTGGATTTTGTATATGCAAATATACAGAAGCACGCATATACAAAAGTTGAATTCCATAAATGTGAATTTGCGGACAACAACTTTCGTATATGTGCATTTACGGTAGTCAACTTCTGTATATATGTGCTTCCGTAAATGTGCATTTATGGAAGTTGTATTATGTATATGCACATATATGAAATCACACATATAGAGAATCTGACTTCTATAAATACACATTTACGGACGACATATTTTGTATATGTGCATTTATAGAAGGTGGATTTTGTATATGTGCATATACAAAATCCAACTTCCATAAATGTGCATTTACGGAAGCGTGCATATACGAAAGCTGACTTCCATAAATACGCATATACAAAAGTTGTTGTCCATAAATGCACATTTATGGAAGTGGACAGCTTCCGTAAATGCACATATAAGAAATTTGTCATTCGTAAATGCGTATATATGAAAGTTTTCATTGTTAAATGCATATTTATGGAAGTGGTCAACTTCCCATTCGTAAATGCATATTTATGGAAGTGTTTCCATATATGCGCATTTTCGGAAGCCACCTTTTGTATGTTCGCATACACGAAATTGGTCAGCTTCTGTATATGTGCACATATGGAAGTGATTATGTATATGTGCATATATGGAAGTGATTATGTATATGTGACTTATGTATACGAACATATACAAAAGTATTCAACTTTCGTATATGCGCATATACATAAGTTCTTATGTATATGATCATTTATGGAAGCCTGCCACTTTTGTATATGCGCATTTATGAAAGGGATTCAATATATGCGCATTTACGAAAAACATCTTCCATATATGCACATTTATGGAACGGATTCCATATATGAGCATTTATGAAGCTGTCATCCATATATGTGCATTTATGGAAGCCATCAAAATGCAGATAAACAAAAGTTATTTCGTATATTCGCATATACATAAGTGGCCCGATTTCCGTATATGCGCATTTACGAAAGTGCTTCCATATATGCACATTTGTGGAAGTTCTTCCATATATGTGCATTTACAGAAGCCACCTTCCATATAAGTGTCTTCCATATATGCGCATTTACGAAAGTGGTCGGATTCCATATATAAGAATATACGAAAGTTCTTTCATATATGTACATTTATGGAATTCAATCACTTCCATATATGCACATTTATGAAAGGATTCCACATATGCACATTTACAAAAGCCACCTTCCATATATGTGCATTTACGGAAGCAACCTTCTGTATATGTGCATATACGAAATTGGTTGCTATCTTATATGCACATATACGAAAGTGGTCAAACTATGTATACATGCATATATGGAAGTGTTTTCATATAAGTGCATTTATGGAAGCCACCTTACATATAAGTCCATATATGGAAGTGGTAGGCTTCTGTAAAGGCGCATATATGGAAGTGATTCCATATATGCACATTTACAGAAGCCACCTTCCATATATGTGGCTTCTGTATATGCACATATACGGAAATGATCGGCTTTTGTATATGCGCATTTATGGAAATACTTTTTTATATGTGCATTTACAAAAGCAACCTTTCGTATATGTGCATTTATGGAATGGCTTCCATATATGTGCATTTACAGAAGCCACCTTCCATATATGTGCATTTACGGAAGCCACCTTCCATAAATGCACATATATGGAAGCACTTGTGTATATGCTCATATATGGAAGCCACCTTCTGTATATGTGGCTTCCATATATGTGCATATACGGAAGTGGTCGGCTTCCGTGTATGCACATAAATTGAAGTGCTTTTGTATATGCACATTTATGGAAGTGCTTCTATATATGTGCATTTACGAAAGTTGTCTTCCGTATATCTGCATTTACGGAAGTGGTCGGATTTCGTGTATGCACATATATGGAAGTGGTCGGCTTCCATGTACGCGCATATATATAAGTTCTTCCAAAATTTTATAGAAGCTATATAAAATCCTTATAAATTTGAATATTTTAACAAAACTATCGCCAAACATTTTACATTTTACATATTAAGGACTAGTAAGATTAGCCCATGTTTCTACATTTTAATATAAATTTCCATCCTTAAAATTATCCCTTCTTGATTCCCCCAATATTTCATCTCTAATATAATAGTAGCATTGGTTTGCCACCCTCTACCAATCCAGGCAACCTCCATCCAACATTTGTATCTTGAAATCAAGACATATAGTCATTACCATGAAGACTTCGTATAATCATCTTCACCCTACCTAGAACTATTCATAACCTTGGAGGCCTTGGTGGGCTATCACACATATTTTATGTCTCAGTTCCCAAGGTCGACACTCCCCTTATGTCTCTTCTTTTCAACATCATTTTCTATCAAAATTACCATAATACATCAACACTACTCCTCTAGATTTACGTAGTTCCAGATCAATCACTATTTATAGATAAAGTTACCCTACCCTGAATCATGTGTGGTGGTCGCAAAGGAAGAGTTTTCCACAACCAAATCAGAGGCATATTTAGAGAGGTGAGGGGTAGCATTTCCTTTCGCTTTCTTCCACGGAGCCATGAAGAACCAAAAATGGATACAAAGTTGAATAGAATGTCTATTAGAAAATGAAGGCACAAAGGAAACATGAAACAATACCTATCTCTCAGCTATAAGATCCCGACATTATGAAAAATTTCCATTCGAATTTCCATTCTAGTATTTCTAGAATTTACAAAAAGGACATGATGTATTATTAAAATTCTTTTCTACCACAAAATGTAATTGTTTCTAATTGCTTTTTCAATGTTATACAAATGAATTAATGGTATGATTGATTCAAGGATGATATTGATTGTATAAAATATAAAATGTGTCAATCTTGGCTAGTCAACAACTTGGATCAAAGCCATGATAACAATGATTCCTCCCAACCACAGAAAATCACCCAAACTAAATGCACTTGACTTCAATCTAATAAAAGTAATGATCATTTGGTATACTCATATAGATACTTTCACTTCAATCTTGACTTTCATTCCAAATGGATATTCTTTTTCTATACCAAAGAGTAATATTGATGACTTCAAATATCCCCGACATATAAGAAGAAAGTGTTTTCCTTTATGGCAATAGAAACTATGAAAGAGTTGGTACATATGTAATTTTATTTCATCAATGAATTATATGGTTTTAAAACAATATTGTCATAATATTAAAAAATGTAAAAACATTTTTTTTACTAGTGGGTTAAGTAAGAATTGTGATGTCGCTCTTGAGTGAGACTGTCGCGGCTAGAGTTTTTAGCTAGCCACAATCCGCCTCCTTGTGTCCTCTCCCGCTTTCTCCAAGTTATTGTTGTATTCCACATGGTTTTGGGGAAACTTAAAGGTTTTTGCACGATGCTTTGGTCTCCTTGTTTCAACCCTTTAACTGCTTCTCTTTCTTCAGTTCTTGTTTGGGTCCGTCTCCAGAATAAACCCTTTCATTTTTGGGGTGAACCCTCTCTTAATTCCATCGGATCTACTTTCGGTAAATTCCCTTTTGTAAGCAGATAAATTGAACTTCATACCATTTATTCATATTCTCGTATTTGTATGGAAATGGACTTTAGCAAAGGGTTTTTAACAGAAATTATTTTGAATAGAAAAAACTACTCCTAGATGCAAAAGTTGGACTATGAAATAATCTCTCTATGATGTAGGGATTTTTTTGAAACATAGCACATAACAATGCACTATCCTAAAGGGAACATGAAGGATAGGAAACACCAACGCAATTCATTCAAGTGGGAAGGCTCCCGCGTATATAATCAAATAATTAGAAAATACAGTTGTGATTCTTCCACAACGCAAGACCTAAATCCCCATTCCATTGGTGTTTCTACTCAAGAGATTCCTTCGAATCAGGAAAATACAGTTCCTCATCCTAATGTATTGGATTCGGCTTCTCCTGACTCGGGAAAAGAAATTCAGATTCACCCCAAATCCCATCCATTGGTAAGTTGGGAAGACGAGGTTGATAAATCTGAGGAATTTAATAAATCAAAATATCCAAATCAAGAGAATATGGGGATGGCAGGATTAAAAATGACACCATCATTGATCAAAGAAGTTTGGGGGGTAGTAGGGAAGAAGAAATAAACTCCAACATCAACGCAACCAATCGTGACAAGAAGTCAAACTCTAAATCCAACATAGCCATGTTTTTCTTTTGTCAATTAGTATGCCAACAATTTGTCCAGATATATTCATGTAAGGGATCATGGAATACATTTTTCTTGCATATCTGGAAAAACAGACGAGTGAATTTTGAATCTGGGCTTGTAATTCGTGGTAATAGAATTTGGATATTTTTGATATGTATTGTATGGAGGATAAGCCACCGCAATATATATTTTTTAATCACTGGCGGAATAAAAAACAAGGTTGGTCTTGTACTCGCGTGACACGGGGTTGATTCCGACCGGTACCACTATAACCTCTAGGTACCATACGTATGCCCCTTCCGCAGTCATGGGTAAATCGGAGGGATTTGAACTCAAAACCTTGTCGAACATAGCACTTCATATCATGACACTTGCAAATTGAGTTTCCCCCGAGGGCTAAGCCACCGCAATTTTTATTAATACAATTCTAACCATTTTTGTAAAAAAAAAAAATTAAAAACAATTTTGTTATAAGAATAGAAAATTAAAAAAAAAAAAATTATCCTTAGAGACCATAGGTTCAAATCCACAAGGAGGGTAGGGTAGCGTATATACACCTTTGTAAACTTTAGTAGTCAAATCAGTATGTGAAGGGGGTCCCTTGTCCCACAAAGAAGGGGGTCTCATACACCAATTTTTGCAAGACCCTTCTCCCACAAATAAGGGGGTATCATACACCAATTTGGTTTGGGACTTGGTCCTTACCTTAAAATTAAATTAATATTATTATTTTAGATAAATATATTTTTTAACGTATTTACGTTTAATATAATATTTAATTTATTAAAAAATAAAAGTATAAGCATTAACATGTTTAATGAGATACTTGTATCTTATTATTGTAACAAGATATTTTTTATAATGTATATCTTAATCCACTATAAAAATATATATAAATATAATTTGAAAAATATTATCTTACCTTATCATAAATATAATTTAAAAAAAATATTGTGATAAGATGATATTTTTATTCAAACGAAATTATAAGTAAAAACTTATCATTATAAAATAGGGGTGGCAGGTGCTGGGGGAGTCATCATTGATTCAGATGGGGCTTCAAGAACGATGAGTTCATGAAGGTTTCTTGATTTTTCAATTTTAAGCCCCTGGCAGTCTTCATGGGGCTTCAAATTGCAAAATCGAGAAACCTTCATGAACTCATCGTTCTTGGAGACTCTGAACTAATTATTAAGGACCTTCTTGGATTAAAACAATCAGCAAACCAACTCCCCAACATTCTTCATTCTCGAATAAAAACCTTGAAATTCCAATTCACCAAGATCCATTTCTTTCATATCCTTCGTTGCCAAAACCTGGTTGCTAATCGTTTAGAAAAATTAGCAAAGAATATGGAGAAGAGCCAACTCTTCATCAATCAAAATGAAATCCATGCATGGCTCCCATAAGAACTTCCAAATTTGGTGCCTCCCCTTCACTCGTCTGGAACTTTCTCTTTTTAGCAACCTTGTTTTTCACCTCCCCTCCCCTCCACCTCATCCACCCCTTGCCACATTCCCCTTCTCCTTCGGGCCCCACCTCCCCCTCTTTCCCGACACCTGGTTATTCATACCCCTTGCCGTGCAATCCCTCCTTCTCTCACATGGCTTCTTGATGGTACTTCCCTCTCTCTCCCACCCACCTCTCTCTTTCATTTCTTTTCTCCTGCATGATTGTTCTGCAAGCCCCCCGTACTCTATGATGCTATCTCCCGCAACCATGGCATCATTGTTCGTTACCTCCTCTATGGATGATCTCTCTAGTTTGTGGGTAACCCAAATATTCTATCCTCTCAAGTGTGTAATGGTTAACTCCTCTCCATTTTTGTGGATAAGGCTTCCCCCCCATAAGCCTATCTGCATTTCAGAAAAGAGCTTCATGCCATTGTGCTCCCGTGACCTCCTTCCATCATGTGGTGAAGATCTAGAGCCCCCTGCTCCTGTAGATCCTGTGCTTCAGAGGAGCTCCGAGACCAAATCCATAATTTGTGACTCATTATCAAAAATATAGAGGAAAGAATGGATTTGCAACTCAAGGAACTTCAAATGGAAAACCAGGAGCTCTGGCGCCACACTGCCAATTTACAGAACCAACTGCACCTATAGGAACATAGGCACAATCAAGAGCTCGCAATTGCTCTTCCCTATAGGAACATAGGCACAATCAAGAGCTCGTAATTGCTCTTCATGGGGTCAATAGAAATACCAGACATATTGGTGTTCTTAGTCAACATTTGGGGAACCCCCTTGGCCTTCCTTAGCATCCTGCAAATTCAAATGAATCAATTGATTCAAGGCTCCATACAACATTCCATTCATAAGTTAATGAACAAAATCAGGCTCCTCCCGATCTAGCGCTGGCTCCAGCAAGTCACAACTCAGGAGAAGAAATTCCACTACCAAAAGAAAATCAAGCAAGTCTCCAGGAAGATGCAGAAGTATCTCACAATCTCTAGCCATGTTTCTTTTGATGGCATGTAAATTTTTGTTCATTTTTTCTTCATATGTAGTCATTTTAACATGGCAACTTAGTAGTTCCTTTTGGACCATCTTTAAGTTCTCCATTAGAATGCAACAGTCAGATAGCATTCTGGACACAATCCAAAGAAACAATTTTTTGTCTCTATGTAATGTGTTGCAGCACCAATCTCTTTTTTAATATAAATTTTCAACTGTTTTTGTTAAAAAAAAAATATTATTATAAAAAAAATCTCAAACAATAAAATTTATTGGAAATATTTTTTTAAATTTATAGTTTCTTATATTTAAGGTTTGGTAGTGACCATAAAAATATTATTATTGTTGTTGTTTGATGTATTTATATTTTAATATAAATGATATATATTTAGTTGTAATGAATTAAATTAAAAGCATATATATAATTTATTATACTAACATTTTTTAACAAAACTATAAAATAAACTATACTAATTTTATATCACGTTTATCCTAATTTTATATTAAGTTTAGTCTTTTAAAATAAACAATTTTTTTAGTAACCACAATTAAATAAATGATTGCATAATAAATCATATTTAAAATATTTAATCATAAAAGATAATAAAATAGAGTATAACAATGAATTATATTAAAATATATAGTTTATATTTATGTTAAATTTCAATTTTAAAATATTTATATGATGATGATGATTAACGTCCACTAAGACTAAAATGGTCTATGTACCTTAAGAGGGTAAGTGATTACTTGTGATTCTTTAAAATTTTGTTTATGTGCTTGAAAATCATTAAGAGAAGCTTTCCAAGATCACTATACTTTTGTTGAGTTAAGAGGTTAGGAAGGTTGGTAGTGTGACAAATATTTTGAAAATGAGATCTAATATGGGTATAAGCTAGACAATCTAAGAGAAAGTGATTTTCATCTTCAACCTTCTTAGTGTCACAAAGGTGACACACTCTTTCATCCCATGGCGTTTTAGGAATTGACCAACGCCCAGTTTCACCATGGAGCTCGTGAGAATTTGTTCTTATCTTAGCAATGCTTATTTTCTTCATTACACTTGGAAAAACAAATAGATAATTTTGATCTTCTAGATTAGGGTTGATTACATCCTTATAATACCTTAATTTTATTTTTTTTCCTCTAAGTCTTTATCACACCACATTTTCTTCTTAAATTTTGATTTGACGTCTTTTTAATAGTATCTTTATTCTGCAAAATGGTGTCTTCCATGATTCCCCAATAGTTTAGTCAAGACCGAGCATCTTTATGCCATCCTCACTTGAGTCAATGGTCGTTATGACTCGATTTTGAAGCAATTTTAGGAAGCCTCTTGTCTTCCATGTTGTTTAAATTGTTCTTATACATTAGGTATCTAGTCATAGCCATGTTCTCAATGGGGGAGAGGCTTGTTTCTAAGAGGAGGATGGGATAGGGTGTATTTCCTTTAATTTTGAGATTATATGTTATAAAATTCTTTTGTATTTTATTTATCTTTCTCCAGGATTCATGAGAGATACTACAGCCCCAGACTTCACATCCATAAAGAATAACAGGTGTAACAAGAGTCTCAAAGAGGATATTCTTCTTATCCCAATTCCAAAGTTCAGTTGATTTACAATTGTTTTCAAGCCCATAATAAGCTTTCCATCCCCCAATAATCCTTTTCTCAATGCTATAATTCCAATTGAGCTTGTGGTGAATATCAATTCCAATATATTTGTATGAAGTCACTTCCTTCAAGTTGTTGTTGTCATATACAAAGGTATCATAAGGGATCTTATTGGATTTAATAATCATGACCTTAGTCTTATCAGTATTAACAATCATACCCATATTGGAGTAAAAATCCTTGAGGATTCTTAGTTGGTTTTCAAGATCATGGGGACTCCTTGCCATAAGAACGATATCGTTAGCATAAAGAAGAATATTGATGACTATACCAGTGAGAGTAGGGCTGACACAACCTGTTTTTTCCAAGCAATCTTCTAACTTGTCAATGTATATGCCAAAAAGGGTAGGGGACAAGGGACAACCTTATTTGACTTTGATATTGCAGTTAATCTCTTTTGACCTGCCCTCGGTAATGAGAATACTTCTTCCCACTTTTTTAAAACTATGAAAAATTAGAAAAACTTTTTTGAAATTTATTCTATTATAAAATCAAAACATTAAAACAAACATATTAATTTTTATATTTTTTAAACCTTCAATAAATTAAAATTGATATTTATAAATAATAGCATCCACCTTTATTATCATCATTATCAAATACACAATTAAAAAATAAATAAAAAATTTATCAATTCAAAAATATAAATATACATGACACATAAATCCATGAAAACCTTACTTCTTAAAATTATTTTAATAGATAAATATTTCCTTTTATAGATATATGTGGAATCCCTAAGTATATCTCTAGTTAATAAAATTGAAGTTTATTTAAGATTTAAATGATATAGAAAGATATGTTTAAATATTTAAACATAAATACAAATCTTCATAGTCTCTCAAAGAACTTTTGGAAGTTTATAACCTCACATTTAGTTCTGGGAAACTCCATCATATTTTGAAATATGGACGCAACAATTAGAAAACAAATTTTCAAATAGTTCTCGACAAACTCCATATTCTGAAAAATGGATACATCTATTTGCAACAATTAGAAAACAAAATTTCAAAATGAAACAAGCATATATTCTTTAATTTAAAAACGCTTAACAAAGCCCAATCTTTTTCTGAATAACCACAACTATAAAGAACATGATCAATCACATCGAATGGATATTTAGCTGTCACATATCAAATGGATATTTAGCTAGCACTGTACTCAGAATCAAATCGATAATACTATAGGTCAATTTCTATGGAAATTTATACACATTGTAGATTTAGATTTCTGCATAAAGAAGGAACTAGTTTGGAAGACTGACATTTAAAATGTTTGATAGGACAGAAAAATAAAAAACCCTTATACTGGAGTTATAGAAATGGACACATAAATTATACTACCCCAAAGATCTGAGTGGTGGATTATCAGTTTCTACTCACACATGGTCTCGTTTTCAGTTTCCCTCCTGTGGAAGTTGCGGTGATGCCAAGGCCATGGGAAACCGTGAAATCATACTTAGGTGTTTGTCCTGTCCTTCTCCCCTTTGGTTAATAAATATCATGAGACTTGAGCTGCTCATTACCCTTCTTTGTACATTTTGATTTCTCCTTGAGATATCATTCAATTGTATTAGTGTTTTTATCCATTTTCCACAAAACGAAAATTGAAGTAAAGTGTCATGGCTAGTAATCCTCTTGTAAGAACTCATCCATTTGGTCTGCAATGATATTTCCTCCATGGCAGAATGTACACTCCTCTCTCCTTGAGTGGTCTCTTGGCTGTGTTGCATATTATCTTGATGATCCCACATAACAATCAAAGAAATTGGTAATCTTGTGTAACAATACACTATATCCATCAGTAGGTTGGGTGATCTTGAATTGATTCCTGAAATCAATGTCCACAAATAAATGTGTGTTTTTTAATTTTGATTCCTTCATAACCACATCAATGAACTCGTGATCGCATGTACACCCAAACCCAAACCAAATATCACCCATTAGAAAAATAAAACATAATATTAGAAGCAAATAAATATAAATGCATTGCATTTTTTAGTGAACTCGTGATCTCCTGTACACCCAAACCCAAACCAGATCTCACCCACTAGAAAAACAAAACATAATATTGGAAGCAAATAAATCTAAATGCATTGCATTTTTTAGTTATAGTACCAACATGAAGAAACTCAAAAGGAGGAATGTAGTTGCATTGGGAAATGGAGCAATTGAATGCAGCTGCATTAGGAAATGGAGTCAGCCATGGACTTCTTGATGTATAAGAAAACTAAAACGAAAATGGAAATGATCCTCTCGGGAGCTGGAGGGCAGAGGTCTCCAAACTGAGCATGGTCTTCTAGGGTGGCTGGGTGATGGTCATGCACCATGGCATCATGTATGGGAAGCCTACTGATAGAGTCTTTGCATGTATGAGAATCCTGCTGACAGAGTCTTAAAGACTTGACAACAGGCTAGATATTGCTGCCCACAAGTCTGTTGGTTCACAATATCCATCGGGATTGCAATGTATCGGTCCTGAAAATGCTGCAGCAACTATTAAGACAGTTGGTTCACAATATTCGTCGGGATTGTAGTGTATCGGTGCTGAAAATGCTATAGCAACTATTAAGACAGTTTGTGTGTCTTGTAGTCGTGGCCTGGGCGAATGGTGGTGATGTCTAGGCAATAACCTTGAACCCGGTGAAGTTATTGGTGTGACAACGTGAGCTGGACTACATGGGTATTAAGGGCCCTGATAGTAGGGCCATGCATGTATCCAGTGTGGTTCCAATATGTCATGTCCAGAGAGAATGTTGGGGGATGTGTAGAAGCTTTAAGAGAGAACCTCATTGGCATTGAGGTGGGTATCAAAAAGTTGGGTGTTGGAAAAACAAAATATTTAGTTGAACTCCAAGCAAAATATCTAAAGTGGGGTTCAAGAACTCTTGCACCTCACATTATGAAAATTTTCAACAAGGATTCCCTACATATTGGACAACGAGCCTAGAAATATTTATTTTCAAGAGTGGGGATGTCAACAATCCCTCCAACTATAGGACCATAATGATAAACCCCTTGTTTGCAAAGTTATTCGGAAGTATGCTAGAAAACGGAATCAGCAAGTGGGCGGAAGAAGAAGATAAGCATGATAAAGGGAAATAAGATTTCATACATAAACACTCAACGATTGATCACGATATAACTCTAAGGCACATCATTGAAAAAGTGTGGGAGAAAAAAGAGGAAGCCTTTTGTTGCTTTGGCGATTTCAAAAAAGCTTTTGACATGGTCCCTAGAGATAAGATTTGGCATAGAATAGAAGAACTTGGGTTTCCTATGCATCTTAGAGCAATTGTCCATAGGCTATATGAGGAGGTTAAAGTCAAAATCAGAACATCAGCTGGTATCTCTAAAAGTTTTAGGAGTGATATCGGGGTCAAGAAAGGGTGCCCATTGTCCCCTACCCTTTTTGGTTTATATATAGACAAACTTGAAGAGTGGTTAAACTTACATGAGGGTGATGGTGCTCTTTTGGGTGAGTTTTTTATAAGGCTTCTTTTGTATGCAGATGACCTTATTCTAATTGCTAAATCTTCTCTTGGGTTGCAAGAACACTTAATTTCCCTTGAGCACTTTTGTATAACAGTGGCGATGCAAGACGAAAGTGGTAGTTTTCTCTAGCAAAAGAAAACATAATCAACATAAGTTCTACTTTGAAGGAAACACTCTTGAAGAAGTGACATATTACAAATACCTCGGAATTGACTTCAACAAAAATCTAGGTTGGGAAGGTTGCAGAAAGAAAAGAACTTTAGAAGGTTAGAAAGTGTTCTATGCTTTCCAAAATAGGTGCAGAGAGGCATAGCTATGGAATTGGAAGACTATGCAAACTCTCTTTTGGATTTTAGTGATCCCGGTGGTTCTCTATGGTTGTGAAGTGTGGGACAGCAGTACATCTGACTTACAGTGCAAGCAAATTGAGAAGATTCAAAAACGCTTCATTACAAACAAGTTTAAAATTAAAAGTTTAGTCCCTTATGATATCATGTTGAGTGAAATGGGGGTTGCTCCTATTGAATCAATTGCTATGGTGCGTCTCATAAGATATCTAAAAAAATTTGAGCAAATGGAAGACGTTTGTTGGTCTAAGGTCATCTTCAATGACATATTGTGCAAAATAAAGAAGGTGTGGATGCGGCAAAATATTAAATGGCTTAGTAAATAGGATATTCACTTGAACAGGTTCCCTACGAATAGTAAAGAGATAAATACTTTTGTTATTGATAGGTTCTACAAGCGAACTTGGATAAAGGGCTAGGGAGAAAGAAAGAGTATTATATTTAAGAGTTTAAGCCCACTTACAATCATCATAAAAAAGCATACATAGGGGCCAATATATCTTGGAGAGCCAAACTGCTTATTTCCCAATTAAGAACCAATTACCATCAACTCTGTTGTGAAACTGGGCGTTTGAAAAGACCAAAGGAAGCTTGGGAAGAAAGGGTGTGTATGTTTTGCACCTCCAGAAAAGTGCAAATAGAAAAACATTTCATTTTAGAGTGTGAAGCCTTCAAAGAAAGTAGGGACAACCATGTAAGTATCTTGACAACTAGCTCTTGGAATAATTTATTCAACAAGGGGATAGTGGAGAAATTGGGGGAGCTCATCATAGGAAAAGGGCCAAAATGCAAAAATCAATGTGTGAGGTAGTCTGCCTCATAGGCTATTGTTAGCCTCATGGATGTTAAAATAATTTCTTCTTCTTCTTGAGGTTAATTGAGGGGCTTCTTCTGGATTGGGTGTGCTTCTAATCAGCGAGGGTTTCACACGGTGAAGCATTGCAGTCAAGCAATGGGAAAAAGAAACCTTTGTAAAAGGAGCAATGGAAATAATTGTGACGTTAAAGTAACTATGAAAAAATTATTATGTTTATTAATTGTATTTGAATATGTAGGATGGGAAAGTGAAATCAAGTTAATATTTCATTTCATTTATATTCAGATATACAATTGTAAACTATTGTGGAGCAATGGAAACAATCATGACGGTAAAGTAACTATGACAAAGTTATTATGTTTATTAATTGCATTTGAATATGTAGGGTGGGAAAAATCAAATCAGGTTAATATTTCATTTCATTTATATTTAGATAAACAATTGTAAACTATCTACCAGACGTAGTGGGACAAAACATGTAGGACTTGCATCAACGTTGAGAATGGAAAAACCATCGATGAACTCTTTACGTGAATCTTAGTGGCCTTTCACTCTGTTCAGCATTATCTCAACCATCGTGGCCTCTCTTTGCGGCCTCGACCAGTCTTACTCAGGCGGGAGAGCTTGGACTTGTTCTTTCATGAATAATGACTGATACAGATACACCTGGGAAGCTTGGATACCCCTTATCGAGCAGAGGAAACATAAATGCAAATAATTTAATTTACCAAGACAATCCCAAGACGATCCTCCCATTTATTTACCAAGGAGATTCTTCATGTGCATAATGAAACAATACATTCGCCTTCATACCATGACTTTCCACGGGTAGCGCTCCCTTTCACAAAACGTGGTCAGCGATGATCACTGGTTATCTCTCTCCACGAGTTGCAAGGCTTCATCGCTCCTTGAGCCCTGGTTATGCAGCAAAGGGATCGAGATCTTCCAGCGTCGCTCGAATAACCTTGATCTGAGCACAGAGAAACATGAAACACGTGCATAATAACAATCACACAAAACACATCATGATTTTAGGATATTACGTGGTAAAACCCCTAGGGTGAGGAAAACATCCACAGGACAATGGAAATGGCATTATATTTTTCAACATGAGATTACAACTAGTAGCCAATGAGAGGGCTTGAATTCCCTTGTTCACTTTTTACATTCAAAGGTTACATATTTAAATTATTCCTCCTATAATTACAAGGAGCTAACTATGTTAATTACAAAGATATCCATATTCTATTTCAAAAATGATTGGTTACAACAAGAATCATAATAATAGGAATGAAATTGTTGTATCCTAAATTTGAAGGTGAATTTGTTGTCACATTACATCAGTTACTAGTTCCAATCCCCGCAGTATCAAAGTTGGTTTGGCCAGGAGGAGTGGTGAATGGGGTATTGGTGGACATGCTAGGTTGTGGAGTGGTGACTTATTCAGTGATGGGGTATATTTCGATGGATTTTGGGGGTCACCGTTGTTGAATTTTTTTAATTATAGCTCAAGCACATGTAGTTTCTTTTCAATTTAGCATGAACTTGAACCATAAACAATGCAACAGCACAATAGCTGCACTAAATCAAGATCACAAGAAGAATAAACATGCACAAGAAACAAGAAGTTATATTTGGAAAACCCTTCTCAACCAAGGGAAAAACCCAACAACCCTTTACTATATTTCCAAGAGAAGAACCCTCTCCACATAAAATCTTAGCACACACAAGAGGGTGGTCTATGACCAAGAAAGTTAGCGCATAGAAAAGTGCACAATAAATTTCATCTCTCCAAGTGAATGAATTGAGTGAATGAGATATGATCCACAATGGGAATGTATCTCTCTAATATATACATGACCTAACTCATCAAATAGATGTGTCTATTGGCACAATAGGGCCGACTTTACAACTCAATAATACAATTAATCTTTTACATAATATTAATTATCTTTACATAGTAGGGCCAACTTGTACCATTCACAATACAAATTAGGGTTTTAAAATAGTCTTACCCTTTGACAATATAGCAAGGGGTCTCACACACATCCTCTAGTGCTCTTCCACTAGGGACAAGTCCACATGTGCTCAACCACAAGGGACGTCACTCTCAACATATCAACTCAAATAAATCCATAGGTGTACAAATTGGAGAGCCATATCAAGTCAACTCAATTAAGTCCATAGGAGTACGACAGGAGACCATCTCAAGTCATGTAAACTCAGTCCATAGGAGCACGACAGGAGACCAACACAATTCATCTCAACTCAGTACAGAGAAGTACGACTCACCTATCACATAAGCGTTCTCACAGATAATCTCAACTCAGTCCATAGGAGTACGATCTGGAGAATGTCTCATGAAGTTGCAATCATCAACACTCCCTCTCAGCCAGGGAGGCATTCTCCACCAGAACAAGTCTCTCACGGAAGTACTCAAAATTTTTCCTGGAAAGCGGTTTGGTGAATACATTTGCAACTTGCTCGTGTGTAGAAAGGTATTGCACATGAATTGATTTCCTCTACACCATATATTTGATGTAATGGTATTTGATCTCAATGTGTTTCGATTTATCATGAAACACAGGATTCTCTGAGAGCTTCAAACAACTCTGGTTATCGCAATGGATAACAGTGGAATCCATCTCATGTCCAAATAAGTCTGCAAGGAACTTACAAAGCCACACTGCTTCGCAGACTGCCACACAAAATGCAATGTACTCTACTTCTGTGGTACTCAAAGCCACAGAATTTTGTTTCCTGTTGCACCAGGAAACCATGGCAGATCCCAAAGTAAAACAACAACCGGAGGTACTCTTCTGGTCCATTGTGCTCCCTTCCCAATCTGCATCGGCATATCCATGCAATCTCATGTCTGCATCAGAGGTATATCTCAGCACATGCTTCGCTACTATCAAGTGTGTTTGTCTCCACTGACTCATAAATTGACTGAGTACACTCACTGCATAGCATATATCAGGTCTGGTGTTAACTGGATACATCAATGATCTAATCAGTTGTATGTAAAGATGTGGATCAATCTCACCTGAATCAGAAGAAGCCCCACTCAGTTTTTTCAGATTCATCACCACGATATAGCCATGGGCTTGCAGTCTGTCATCCATAATTTCTTCAATATCTCCACTATGTATTTTCCTTGACTCGGGAGAATCTCATCAGTCCTCTGCCATACTTCTAGTCCCAAGAATTAATGCATCATACCAAGGTCCTTCGCCTTGAATTTAGAAGCTAATGCACGCTTGCATTCAATAATAAGGCTTTCTGAACCGGTGAGGAATAAGTCATCAACATATAGGAACAAAATCAGGCACTCATCACCAACAATGTTGTGGTATAGGTTGGGATCAACAACACTCTTGTTGAAGCCCAAACTCATCAAGTATCCATCAATCTTCTCATACCATGCACGAGGTGCCTGCTTTAGTCCATACAGGGCTTTCTTCAACCTCCACATATGAGACTCCTTCTCATGTATCACAAATCCATCTGGTTGCTCGATGTAAACTTCTTCCTCAATTTCTCCATTGAGAAATGTTGTCTTCACATCCATCTGATGTAGTCTCCAACCCATGGATGTGGCAATGGAAATAATCATATAGATGGAAGTGTATCGGGAAACAGGGGAAAATTTCTCCTCATAATCTATTCCCTCTACCTAAGAGAATCCTCTAGATACAAATCTTTCTTTGTACTTCTCGACACTTCCATCAATTGCATGTTTGATCTTATAGATCCACTTGGAAGTCACTAACACTTCCCTTTAGTCTTGGAACAATATCCCACACACCATTCTTCATGATTGACTAATACTCTTCGGTCATGGCATCTTGCCAAAACTGTTGACATGTTGTTTCTCCATGACAAAAAGGCTTAGTATCAATGATGTGGCTCATAGCTGAAACATAGCTCAAAAATCTATGTGGTCTCTTTCTCTCTCGGAATGTACTGCGAGGAGCTACACGTCCTTCTGCCTCCTGTAGAGTCTTTCGAGCCCATGTTGTCCTTCTCTGGCCTACTGCAATGTTTATGGGAACATCAACTGGAGCTACGGGATCAAGTGGATCAATTGGATCAGTAATTGTCTCCCTCTGAACTACTGAAGGGGAAGAAGGAAATGTATCTTCTTTCTTCTCGTTGTCAATCTCCAACTAAGATTCTCTGAATCTTTGGAAGGCTATATCTTCCTCAAAGGTGACATCTCTGCTAACTTTGATTTGTGTTTGACCAAAGATGTAGATCCGATATGCCTTCGAAGATTCATTGTACCCCACAAATGTACCCTTTCTACCTAAAGGGTCTAGCTTGGTCCTCTTTTCCTTGGGTACATGAATGTATATTGGACACCCAAATATCCTGAAGTGTCCAACCTTAGGCTTCATTCAGATGAAATATTCTTCGGGATTCATGTTCTTTAGAATCTTATGAGGACTCCTATTCTGAACATACACAATTGTCATGGATGCCTCTGCCCACAAAATCATAGGTAGATTTTGATCATGTATCATTTCTTTGGTTTCCTCAACAATGGATCTGTTCTTCCTCTCTGCAAATCCATTCTGTCGAGGGTTATAAGGAATGGTGTACTCCCTCTTGATCCTTGCCTCAATACAAAAATCATTGAAATCCTTGGAGGTGTACTCTCCTCCATTATCTGATCTCAACACCTTGATCTTCCTCTCGGTCAGGTTCTCAACCTGTGCTCTAAAATCTTGAAATATCGCAAGAAATCCATCCTTGGTCTTCAAGAAGTAAATCCATTTCTTTCGAGAGTGATCATAGATGAAGAGCACATACTACAAGTATTCTCTCAAGGAAGCAATAGTCATGGGTCCAAAAACATCTATATGTATCAATTCCAAGATCCCCTTGGATCTACTATCACTACTCGAAAATGACCCCTTGACATTCTTTCCAAGAGAACAATCTTTGCAAACACCATCATGCTCGATATGTATCTATGGAGGTCATTTCGCCATATTCCCTAGCATGGGAAGGGCTCTATAATGTAAATGAGCAAGTCTCCTATGTCATAGCTCACTCAAACTAATAGTATCATGCAACGAGGCTTGGACTGGTTGGACAATCAATCTGTACAAAAAAAAATCTCGAACACCAATCACCCGTGTAGAATCCATACGTGAGTTCTTGTGTCATGCAAGAACTTTTCCTTCAGATACAATAACCTTGTAGCCTTTATCCTCTAAGGTAGAAACATAGACAAGGTTCCTTTTCATCCCAGGTACATATAGTACCTTACTTAATTGAAGTGGTATGTCATAATCTAGTTGGAAGGAAGAAGATTTAACTCCCTTCACAGTATATCTGGCATTATCACCAAGTACAACATGCAGACGAGACTCTTTCTCTACAAGATTTGTAATATGTACTCTATATCCAGTCATGTGTATGGAAGCACCACTGTCAATCAACCAAATATCACTATCAGTATGAACCGTACCTAAGAGTGTTGAAATGAAGAAGAACGCCTCATCCTTTACACCTTCATCTCTCTTAGGTGGTTCTGAATCAACATCAGCATTGGATGAATGTTGTCTTCCTTTCTTCTTGGTAGGAAAATTTCTCGCAATGTGTCCATACTTGTCACATCTGAAACATTGAATCCTTGATATTTCTTTTCTTTGTTCATGACCTGGAGCTGCTAAAGTTTTCTTGTCATTGAATGCTTTGTTGAAACTTCTTATTTTTCTTCTACCTTTCTTTGCATGAGAAGTAAGCGCTTTATTTTCATCATGATGGGAATCTTGCAGGCCTCTTACTATAAGTTTGGTTTCCTCTTGAGTGCAGTATTCCCATAGACGATCAAACTAAGGTAAATCTTCTCTTCCAGTGATACTTTGAATGAATGGTTCCCAATGGCTTGGAAGAGAATCGAGAGTAATCATGACAATCTCTATGTCTATTATGGTTTCCCCAATGAGACCTAACTGATCTTTGGTTTCTGAAATCTTCATGAAGAAGGTAGTAGTGGTGTCATCGTTCGTCATCTTGAGATTTTGAAGTTGGTGTTTCAATGTAAGAGCTTTGTTAGTGTTGTTTCTCTCAAACATCTTCTTCAATGCATCATACATTAGATAAGTTTTCTTCAATATAGAAATGTGAGGTAGTAGATGATCTCTTATTGAGTATATGATTATCTTCCTAGATTTGACATCATTTGTCTTCCATTCAGCCTTCTCTTCATCAGTTGTTGTTGATGGTAGAGTTCCTTCTATCAACTTCAATAGGTCACTCTCTTCTAGAGTGATGTGTAATATTTACCTCTAGGAGATGAAGTTTCTTGATCCATCAAGCCTATCTTCCACTAAATTTGCATTCCTCATGGCTTGCAGATTCTTCACAAACCCTAACGGCTAGGCTAGAAACCCTAACGTTTTTCAAGAGGAAGTCTCTAGGAAGTTTGTTTGACTTATGGATGCCAACAAGAAGCCTTAAAGAGTCAAAAGAACCCCAACGAGCTGCAAAACTTCCCTAACATCCTACAAAAACCCTAGAAACCAAAATCTGCAGAAATCCTAGAATCCCTAGGGCCGAAAATCCAAACTTCTTCAATTTTCAATTTGAAAGTTGCAAGTGATGTGCTATACTAGGACGTACCTGTCTGTGGAGAATTTATGCCCAACGCTCAAGGGAAAGTGCTAAAAATAGCTTGACAAGGAAAAGGGTAAGGGCCTTTTTGTTTTTGCAGTTGCAGCAAGAAGGTGACATCTATCTTGGAAAGGTGTTGGAGTAGCTTGTGCAATGGATCTTTCAGGAACACTACTATGATACCATGCTGAATTTTTTTAATGATAGCTCAAGCACATGTAGTTTATTTTCAATTTATCATGAACTTGAACCATAAACAATGCAGCAACACAATAGTTGCAGTAAACCAATATCACAAGAAGAATAACCATGCACAAGACACATGAAGTTATCCTGGGAAAACCCTTCTCAACCAAAGGGAAAAACCAACAACCCTTTACTATATTTCCAAGAGAAGAACCCTCTCCATGGAAAATCCTATCACACACAAGAGGGTGCTTTGTGACCAAGAAATCTAGTGCATAGAAAAGTGTGCACTAAATTTCATCTCTCCAAGTGACTGCGTTGAGTGAATGAGATATGACCCACAATGGGGATGTATCTCTCTAATATATACATGACCTAACTCATGAAATAGATGTGTCTATTGGCACAATAGGGCCGACTTGTAAAACTCAATAACACAATTAATATTTTACATAATATTAATTATCTTTACACAGTAGGGCTGACTTGTACCCTTCACAATACAAATTAGGGTAAATTTACAATAGTCTTACTCTTTGACAATATAGCAAGGGGTCTCACACACATCCTCTAGTGATCTACTACTAGGGACAAGTCCACATGTTCTCAACCACAAGGGACGACACTCTCAACAGATAAACTCAGCTAAATGCATAGGAGTATGAACTGGAGAGCCATCTCAAGTCAACTCAACTAAGTCCATAGGAGTATGACATGAGACCATCTCAAGTCATCTCAACTCAATCTGGAGGAGCACGATAGGAGACCAACACAAGTCATCTCAAATCAGTCCAGAGGAGTACGAATCACCTATCACATAGGCATTCTCACAGATCATATCAACTCAGTCCAAAGGAGTACGATCTGGAGAATGTCTCATGAAGCTGCAATCATCAACAATCGTTGATGTGTATAATCAAGACATTAGCAATGATCAGGGGATCAAATTTTGCTTAATTTTCAAAGTGCTCGGAATGCGACGAAAATAGTTCCATTGCGTCCGTCTCGTCTTCCTGATTCCGGCGGTATATTTACTTTCGCAAATGGAGTCCGTATGGAGGAGATATCGCGATCTGTCTGCCAAGCCAAACAGGCAAAATTTTGGATGTTGACTGTACCTGTCCGTACAGTCTGTACGGTGACGTGGCAGGTCCGTACCATCATGATGACATGTTAGGAGGATGATGTGGCACATTTTTATTGGTTGGTGTTTGTCCAATCGGGTGATGGCACGTGTCATTTGTAGCCAATAATGTGCGGACACGTGGCCCAACCCATTGGCGCCACGTGTCACTATATGACTGGTTTATATGGTTGTATATATATAAAATGATATGGGGAGTCCGCGGGGTTCGACCCCCGGACCTCCCCCACTATATAACGCTCTCATGAAACTCCGCTAGCCAACTTACCGCCACTTGTCCCTTGTTAGGAAGGCAGGAAACATTATATTTAAGTTGTATTTGTGTTGTATTGGCAGGGGGGTCGAGCCGGGGCTTAGCCCCGACCTGTGGTTCTTTGTAACATATATATGACCGTCGTTCATATGTTAATTGGTATTGTAATATTGCATGCGGGTTTGAATATAGCCCACGGACTATATGTGTGCGCATATAACCATATTTATTAGCCCATAACTGTTGTGTGAACCGTGAATATGCGCGCGGGTATTGGTTGTGGTGGTTTCCACGGTTTTCAAATGGATTAACCACTTTTCCACCCAGATTTTGATCCTATGGCCATACGCCCAAGTACCTAGGCGGTTAGGGGCTGGAGGCGCCCTAACCGTCCTACGGTTCACACCGTTGGCGCGGTTGCACCCGGTGCTAAGTTTTTACACTTAAATAAGTGTGTGAGCCAGGTTTGAAGAAGAAGGGTGTGATTTGTAGAACCAGAGACAGCAAAGTTGAAGAGGGAGACTTCAAGGAGGCTAACTTCTTCATTTTTCGACCGTTTCAGGTGCCGAAAGAGCCCAAACAGGGGTTTTGGGATGCTGGGAAGCCATTGGAGCAGTCGGTTTGTCATTTTGAGCATTGTAAGGCATGTTTTTGAGCACTTTGAGAAATTTAATAATAATGATCCATTGGAAGCTGGACCAGGAGATGTAGCCCGGAGAGGG
>ML794811.1:196095-213972 GCA_009831015.1 Picea engelmannii | reverse complement strand
GGTAAAAAGTTGAAACCAATTCGATATGGTCCCTTCAAAATTGTTGGCAAGATTGGTAACAATGCTTTTCGTTTAGATTTGCCTCCATATATGCAGATGTATGCAGTTTTTAATGTTGAGAATTTGAAGTTGTATGAGCCTCCATTGATTGATGATCAAGGAGAGCATGTTCAGATTCCTTCCATTGATGATTTTTCTCCAGAGTATTTAACAGAACTACAGGAAGACACCATACTTGACAGGAGAATGTGAACTTCGAAGCGAGGAAATGTGGAGTATTTGCGAGTTGGTCTTAAAGGGACGAATCCAAGTAAGGCCAAGTGGATTGAGGTTGGAAGGGTGAGGGAACTATACCCTCATCTTCACATAGACTGAGATAGTCTTTTGGAGGTCCAAAAGCTTCCCAATGGGAAGGTGTGATCAGGGGATCAAATTTTGCTCAATTTTCAAATTGCTCGGAATGCGACGAAAACAGTGCCATTGCGTCCGTCTCGTCTTCCTGATTCTGGCGGTATATTTACTTTCGCAAACGGAGTCCGTATGGAGGAGATATCGCGATCTGTCCACCAAGACAAACAGGCAAAATTTTGGATGCTGACTGTACCTGTTCGTACAGTCTGTACGGTGACGTGGCAGGGCCGTACCATCATGATGACATGTCAGGAGGATGATGTGACACATTTTTATTGGTTGGTGGTTGTCCAATCGGGTGATGGCACGTGTCATTTGTAGCCAATAATGTGCGGACACGTGGCCCAACCCATTGGTGCCACGTGCCACTATATGACTGGTTTATATGGTTGTATATATATAAAATGATATGGGGAGTCTGCGGGGTTCGACCCCCGGACCTCCCCCACTATATAACGCTCTCATGAAACTCCGCTAGCCAACTTACCGCCACTTGTCCCTTGTTAGGAAGGCGGGAAACATTATATTTAAGTTGTATCTGTGTTGTATTGGCAGGGGGGTCGGGCCGGGGCTTAGCCCCGACCCGCGGTTCTTTGTAACATATATATGACCATCGCTCATATGTTAATTGGTATTGTAATATTGCGCGCGGGTTTGAATATAGCCCACGGACTATATGTGTGCGCATATAACCATATTTATTAGCCCATAACTGTTGTGTGAACCGTGAATATGCGCGTGGGTATTGGTTGTGGTGGTTTCCACGGTTTTCAAATGGATTAACCACTTTTCCGCCCAGCTTTTGGTCCTATGGCCATACGCCCAAGTACCTAGGCGGTTAGGGGCTGGAGGCACCCTAACCATCCTACGGTTCACACCGTTGGCGCGGTTGCACCCGGTGCTAATTTTTTACGCTTAAATAAGCGTGTGAGCCAGGTTTGAAGAAGAAGGGTGCGATTTGTAGAACCAGAGACAACAAAGTTGAAGAGGGAGACTTCAAGGAGGCTAACTTCTTCATTTTTCAACCGTTTCAGGTACCGAAAGAGCCCAGACAGGGGTTTTGGGACGCTGGGAAGCCATTGGAGTAGTCGGTTTGTCATTTTGAGCATTGTAAGGCATGTTTTTTAGCACTTTGAGCAATTTAATAATAATGATCCATTGGAAGCTGGACCAGGAGATGTAGCCCGGAGAGGGGTGAACTCCTTTATCAAGTTGTTGTGTTTATGTGCTGATGTTCATTGTTTATTCTGCTGTCTATGTGTATTTTGCATAAGTAATCCTTAATTTATGTGTTGCAAATTGATCTTGTTGCTTTAAACACATAACATTTCACTTGCAATATTTATTCAAGTTTTTCAAGTCTTCTTCAATTTTTAGATCAAGCAAGAATGGGGGTAGTCGAGTGAGGCGGGGTTGAAATGGTGTGGGTTAGGGGTGAAAGGGATGAAAGAGGAGTGGCCTTGGTGATGATGGGGTTGGCCACATGCTTAGAGGGAGAACCAATATGTTGCTTCTTTAAAGGAAATACAGAAGCCATGACCTCACGAAATTACTTACCCAAGATCATTGCATCATATAGAATGGAAGAAAAATGGATTAGGATAGCCTACCCTCGTATCACTTCTTCTTCTCCTTCATCTACCCCTTCTTCAGAGTTGGAAGGTGCTCGGTCCCTTTTCATTGAACTGGTCCCTACATCGGAAGTCTGTGTCGGAGCTTACCATTGCACGAGAGCAAACATCGTGTAGGAGACATTAGAACTCTTTCGTTCGACAGTAACACCTAGCCATGCAGTGACTTCTTTGTCGAATAGAGCCTCGTTCAGGTAAAATGGGAGAGAATTCACATGGAAGAGTGTTGGATCGACCTCAAGAAGTCAAACAAAAGTATAGTCACAGTTCATTCTAAACTAGATATTGTGTGTATGTCGATTGAGTAATGACTATGGAATTTGTGGCCACTATGTTACAGATATGAGTTCATTGTACCACTGTAGGAAGGATATAGTCTGAGCGGTCGAGTTGTTGCTAGTGGTACAATTACTCCAAGGGTTAAAAATTTTGGTGAATTGACTGTCTGTCGAATGGGAGATGCTACGACCCGCTGGCGGCTTCCATTTACACATAGAAAATGCTACCAATAGATATCAATGGATGAAGTACCCTGATTTGTTGTGTGCATCCATGCAAGCCAGTAAATTTTTGTGAGTAGACATTTACACCAATTTAATGGTGCACCATTGTTGCTAAACTTTGCTACGGTGATAGAATCAAGGGTACACTTGTTTCTAGTGTAATTCCAAATTACTTTCCCAGCAATAACGTAGCAGTCCATGCAAACTTTTTCATCCTTTATTGATGCAATATGTGCTTTGCGACCCCCTCGTTTAGTTCCATATCTCTCATAGAGACTAAGCTCCCCCTTCTTCCGACCGTATTTCCCCGAGCCCTAGAATCTGTCTGTAACATCATGCCCTTCTATAGACAGGCCCGTGATCTTATGTATATCCTCCACATGGATTGGGTAGGCCTTATATTACTATAAGGCACCAACATGCACTCTATTGATCAGGGACTTTGTGCACCGTGAGACTTCGTCAGTAACGTTGAAGACTGGTAGGTCGCGAAGACACATCAACGTGGAATCTTGCAATGGTATGAAATCAAGTTTCCACTTACATTGAAATTCTTCGTTCAATAGTGTGACACAATCCATAAACGAGTGAATGGCCATGTTTGGATATTCTCCAGCATCTATAAAATCAAATTCAACCAAACGGGTTTGTTCGACCTTCCCATGCATATCTCCTTGAATGGTGACTCGTGGATCAATAAAGTCCACTTGAACAACACTTTTGGGGAGGGTTGCATGACTAGTTGTGTGAACCATTGTAACAGGTCAGCGTTGGTAAACAAATAACACAGGTGGACAAAGTCGTGGACGTGGGATCATAGGTTGCTCAAGGGGTTTTGGGACTAAATATTCAAGCAACTAGATAAAAACAAAATAATTGTTGGGTCGTTGGGAAATGGGGATTATATAAGAAACATGTAGGAATTGGTGCGCTCGACATGCATTAAGAGTGACAACATAGAAATAAATCAAACTTAACGCTAGAGATGACCCCTGAAAATAGTGAAATCTAAGGGAGATTTGGGTAATTTAGAATATGAATGGAAAACCAGTAACGGGATCATGAGGCAAACCTAAAAGTAATGATCGCACCAGCAATTGACCAGAAACGGATTGGAATTTGGTGAGTTTTAAATGATTCTGACTGGTAATGACAAGACGACAGACAAGAAAGTACCAATGGAATTTAACTTCCAAAATGACAAAGATAGGGAACAAAAGTCGACCACGAGAAACACTTAATACATAAAGATTTGATTTAGACCTCCTCGAACACAAATGTGATATCCAGGATGGACAACTTGGAAATGACAACTAGACTTCTAGGACCAGTGATAGTTTTACACATCACAATTTTATTGATGGAAATGGAAAACAAAGACAAAATTGGAAATCCTACCTACGAAACTCACTCCTAGAGACAAGATCATAGCGAAATGTTTTTATGAAGCAGAAAGGTAGGGCTTCAGGCGTGTTCCATTCACCCATCCTGGTTGAATAATTCCATCAATTTGCACTAATCTGACAACTCCAGAGTCATATATTTCCGCAACTATAAATGGTCCTAGCCAATGCATCTGTATCTTTCATGGATGTTTTTAATACTTGTTGTCGTATAACAGCACTAGGTCACCTTGCACAAACAACTTACGCTTTATATGTTGGTCATGAGAAGCCTTCTGTTGGGATTTCTCCACGATTTGATGAAAATATGATAAGAATCTAGCCTCCTCAAGTTCCATTAGTTACTCAATATGTGTAGCAATGGATTCATCATCTATCATCTTAGTAGCTTATGCAATGAATAAACTTGCGATGAGAAACTCAGTTGGCACTATTGCTTCTCTACCATATACCAGTTGAAATGGGGTATACTTGTGTAGTCACTTCATGGTAGTCTTGTAATCCCATACCATAGCTAGAACTCGCTCATCCCAGTTGTCTTGATTTGCACAACATACTCTATTCAACCCCATCTCCAAGATTTTATTAAATGCTTCCATTGTATCATTAGTCTACAAATGGTAGGGACTACTCTTATGATGTTGAATAAAAAATTCTCTTATAAGGGTCGTGATAGTCTCACTAATAAAATGGGCTCCTTAATCACTGGTCAGGCTCTGAGGAAAACCAAATTGGGTAATGATATTATGAAAAATAAACCATGTTTTGTGGTTGTAGAGCAATCCCAAACAACTTTCTCTTCAACCCATCAATTCAGGTAGCCATTTGTGATAATTATGTATCTTGCGTTTGAATTTTTTACAAGGGGATTTATTGAACCGATGAAATCAACAGCCCATTTTTCAAAGGCTTGCAATGCTCGGACAAGGTGTAAAGGTAACTCATCATGAAGATATCGATTCCCCACTCTTTGAAATAGATCACAAGCCCAGGCATATTCCTTGGCATCTTTAAACATCGTAGGCCACCATAATCATGCTTGTAATATCTTCCAGGAAGTTTCCTTTCCACCAACATATCCTCCCACAATTCCATTATGACATTCCCATAGAATACTAGGTCTTTCATGGTCGATTACACAGCACCCCAAGATGCTATCCAATCCTAATTTGTACAATTGGCCCCCAATTAGTTGATAGTTTGTTGCACTAACCACTAGGTGCCTTTTATGAGTTGCGGAATAGCCCTCCGACATAGTACCAGTGGTTAATAATAATGCAATGTCAGAAATATAATTAGGAATATCCTCAATATGGAAAATATTTGCATTAGGGAGTTGATCATCTACAACTCCTCCACTTTCTCCCTACTCTGGTCTAGAAAAATGGTCTAGCCCCACACATAGTTTACCAAGCTTGAAAATGACCTCAAAATAAAAATCCTAAAATAATAAAAACCATCTGCAAATTCAACCTTCCAACAAAGATCTGTTAACCAAATATTTCAAAGTAGTGTGATAAGTAAAAAAATTAAAATGACTACCTAACAGATAATGTATAAACATTTTTAAAGAATAAACCATTTCCAAACCTTCCCTTTCAATTGTAGTGTAGTTGCACTCAACCTGGGAAAGATTTATGCTGGAAAAGTAGACCAAATGATCGAGATTTACTTCCCCTGGTTGTGCCAGAATAACACCTAACGTATTCGTAGAGGCATCAATGTGCACATGAAACTCAATTTTCCAGTTAAAATAGGTGCAGTACTCAACTTTTCTTTTAGTAGGTCGAATGCTTTATCACAGTCCTTAGTCCAACAAAATTCTTTGGACTTCTTTAGAAGTTGTTCCAAAGGTGTTTTTATACTTGTGTAATTCCTAATAAACCTACTATAGTATCCAGTATGGACCAAAGTAGTTCGCAACTGTTTGATAGTGGTAGGAGGAGGCATATTGATAATTACTGCAACTTTCACAGGATCGATTAACACTCCTTCCCTATAAACTATATGTCCGAGCAGATTCCCAAAGGGTACAAAAAATACATTTTCTCGGATAAAGGGAAATTTTTAGTTGTTTGAAGTGGTCCAACATCAGTCGTAATAGTCCAATGTGCTCCTTCAGTAAGTTGTACACAATCCAACATCTAGGTGTACCTCGAGAAACTTATGAATGAATTCGCAGAATGTTGTAATCATTATCCGAGAGAATACTGCTGGGGAATTTTTTAGCCCAAAAGGCATAACATTATAGGAAAATGATCCCCACTTGGTAGTGAAGGTAGTCTTTTTCTTGTCTTCTTCAACAATTCGAACCTGGTGGTATCCAGAAAAACCATATGTAAAGGAATATGCTTTGTTTCCCACTACTTGATCCAGTACCTCGTCACTAAAGGGGGTAGGAACATGTACACAAGAAGCATTCAGGATTTGGTATTCCACACAAAATCATATATCCTCCATATCTTTTTTTATTTGTATGACGATAGGACTGATCCATTATGCCTTATCGACAAGGAAAATCAACCCATTTGCTACCATCTTATCATTCTCCTTCTTCACTTTCTCTTTCACTCTGGGCTTCAGACAGTATGGCCTATGTTTAACTGGTATTGATTCAAGTTTTAACTCTATCTTCATCTCCCCTAAGTTTCCCTTAATCCCTTTTAGTTCTGAAAATATTGTAGGGAATAGATCCTCATATTCCCGCAACACATCTTGTATCTTTGTCATGGTCTATTTGTCCCAATAATCCCCTATGGAAGCTAGCTTAGGATGATCCTCATTCCCTATGTTTATTTTTTG
Organism: Picea engelmannii; assembly: GCA_009831015.1. Taxonomy (NCBI): domain Eukaryota; kingdom Viridiplantae; phylum Streptophyta; class Pinopsida; order Pinales; family Pinaceae; genus Picea; species Picea engelmannii. The sequence goes on along the minus strand of ML794811.1, from coordinate 207,222 downwards.
CAACTTCAGGGATTTAGAATAAGAACTATTAACATCATCTGACTTAGTGTCATGAATAGTTCTAGTGCCTTCTAATTCTCTAAATGTCAAATTCCTAAGATCATCTAGGCCTTCAGGGTCTCTTGGGTCTTCATTAATTTTACTACAAGTAAAATGTCTCCGTGCAGGGTCTTGGTAAATTCTATGATGAAGTAGGGTCATGTTCAAGACAGACTATGGGTGGATGTAGAGGTTTAAATTCATATGTAAATAACATTTTCTTAATATGTTGCAAAGCTAAGGTGATTTCAGGAGACTTACCTGAGAATGAGAAGTAACGGAAGAACTGGGTTTGAAGTACTTCCTAGAAAGCGATTTGTTGTTGAGCCTCCTCATGCACATACCAAGCAGTTGGAATTTTTCTCAAAGAATGAATAAACTGATGCACCCAAAATCAAGAAGGCATTTTCACAACTTCCCATACATGAATACAATGTGCAACATACTCCTTTGGATCAGAGGACCCATCATATGCCTCTAAAGCGGAGGTCTTGATTTTTGGCTTCTGATCCTTATTCGGCTCAATGACCTATGATGGGTAAATAAAACGATATTGAATGGCATGCTTTAATTATTCCCAAGAAGTCAAAGTACCTTTATGAGTGGCCCACCTCCTAGTTGGAGATGGCTTTAAGGAAATATCAAGTATGGGAAGTCTTTGCTCTAGCGCAACCTTATCCTCTAGATCAATGAAAAAACTGCCTAAATATGAAGTGCCATCATAAATAGGGTGTTCTATAATCTATGATCCAACCCACATGGAAGTTATGATAGTCGTGCAATGCCTTGAGAAGTTCTCATACCTTCATTGTTGTCAATTGTCAAAATCGATCTAAGAATCTTCACCTGTAAACTGAATACTCCGCCAACTTACTGGTCCATCGACATTAGGGTTAATGTAATCAGCTCACTTCCTTGTAGTCAGAGTGTAAAGTTGATCCAAGGCATCTTGTTCCATATTCTGATCAATTGGATCTGTATATCGAGGACCTTGTAAAGGGTCTAAAGGTTGGGTTACTTTCATACCATCTGCTTCAAAGGTCATGATTTCATGAGATATATAACAACATAATTTTCATATGCCCAGTCAATACCCAATAGAGCGGGATATGGATCCTTCTCTCCCATTATTTCTATGATCTCGAATCTTGTTAATGTTTTAACGGTAGCTAAGTCCACTTCTACATTTTGTATTCTCCCAACAAAATAGATACAATATTGATTGGCCATGCGCAATTGAATAGGAGAATAAACAATCTTGGGCTTACCCATGGCTTGTCGTTTTCTTTGGTAGTATGTTGACGTCAGATCCAAAATCTAGCATAACATCGCTAATCTCATAGTCATCGATATGGGCAGTTATTCTACATTCTCATCCAAATCTTTGCTTCCTCCTTTGTATTATACATGTATGTCTCTCTAGAAGATTAGCAACAATTGGCTCCTCTAGGCTCCCTTCAGCCTCCAAAGTCCCCTTTAGCATGTTCTGCAACTCCTTGGTGAGTTGTTCATCATCCAAAATATCAGAAAAAAGTTGAAACCATAGATCAATAATCTTTTTTGATGTCTCTGGAGAGTCCTTCGGAACTAACAAGTTTTCCATGACTCTTGGTAGAAATTCAACACTTGGTTCTGTAACTACCGATATGGTAGGTTTATACATATGTCGAAACATTCCTACGACGTTATGGAAGAACTCATTTTTCCTTAGTGGATCATACTTAGCATCCACCGATACCACTTTCTGAATCTTACTTTAATTGGGATTGTCAAGATCAACACCAGTCCTTATTCCTCCTCGAGTGATAATATTAATATTGGGTGTCTTTTCTTCAGTGATAGATTGGGGCTTAGAATGAATCAAATTGGTGCCTCCCTACCTTGTATGATCTTCCCACTTCACAATCAGTTCAGGGAAATCCTCAGTGGAATGGGTGTTGTTTCTACAGTGGGAACACCATGGTCTTCTTGGACGAGGACAGTCTCTAGCGAGATGTCCCTGCTCATCATAATTATAACACAGAGTTGTCCCTCTTCCACTAGTTCTCCCACCTCTGAAACCTCCTCCACCTCGACGTCATCCTCCAAACCCTTGCGAAGCTTCGTCAACCCTAAATTTAGACCGATCTATTCTATTTGTAAGAGCATCCAAAGTGCAACACTGCTTGGTGGTGTGAGTGGGTGACCCACAAAATTCACACCATACCGTATTCGGAACAGGTGAATACTTTTGCAGGATTGGACAATGTCGAGGGGAGTGACCATGGCTTCGACAGATTTTGTAATATTCCCTACTCTGGCCTCGTTGATAATTTGGGAAAGCATGGTATTGCACAAGGCCATGAAATGGCGTTGTAGCGGAAACTTGCATGACCCCACTTGATGGTCCCACTGGTGGAGGCACCATTGAGTATTGAGAGGGTCCTACGCCCCTCAGTCTAGGACATTGTGTCGTTGTATGACCCTCGGTGTAGCAGCTAGTACACCATACCTTAGGTCGACCTACTCTAGGGAGGTTCAATTCTTGAATCTTTTTGGTTAACACCGAAATCTAGCCTTGCAGCTATGCAATATTAGTGTCTTCAATCGGTCTCATAACCCTCAATATTCTCGGGTATCTAGCCATTGCTTTCATTTTCATCTCATGTTCTAAGGCTTCCCCTAATTAGTGATCCACTGCTAAGTTAATGGTATCTGGTTCAATGATAACAACCCCTGTATAATCCATTCTCGCTGGAGGTATTCATGGACGAGGTTTTCCAATTTCCCTATTGCATCCTTAAATATTTGGTTATACTCCCAAGAAGACTCACGATCTCTCTGTTTGATCTCCCGCAAATCAGAGAGAGATTGTTGTTTTGACTGGGGTAAGCATATTTTTTTTATTAACTGTTGTTTGACTTTAGCAAGATTGAAAGTATGTCCTTGAGGATTCCTTGTTTCAATGGATTTCATATTCCATTTTAAAGCACAACCTCTCAAGGTGGTCTAAAAATCGACTAGTTTTTTAGCATCCAGAGTGCCACGAGACCTTTAGAAGGCCTCATAAAGGAACTAATGTTGTTTGACATTCTCATCCCCTTTACCCCAAAATTCTGGGTATCGAGTGAGGGATCTTGCATGTTGATTTTCCATCGGAGAACTTAGGGATCCTATCAAAATAAATCATGAAGGTCTTCGTTATGAAATAACTAAAATACTCGCCACATTGTTATTTCTACGGCTACTTAGACTTATTGGACTAGAAGGGTTAGATTCCACAGAACCTACAGAAAGATTAATTAGAGAGATTACCAAATTTTCAGAGGGTGTTGGGGGAGTAAGCAACTAGGCGGTAGGTCCTTCGCCAACAGAGTGGCGTTCTTTAATTTGGGGGGTCGCGTGATCTTACAAGATTCCTTCTAATTTGTAGTGTAGTCATGTAACTTTTTTCGTTATGAGCTCTTGTTCTCTTGTAACTCTTTCTGAGGTCTCGGCTAAGCCTCCTGCTCCAAATGCAACACCTATTCTACTTACTTTGTCAGTTTCACCTAAGATTCTCGCCTCTTGTTTTCTTCCTTCAGAACCTTCACTAGTCTCTCCAAATATTTCCTTCAACCATCGATTGGCCAACCTTCCATGTCTCTGCAACTCTTGTAACCTTTCTAATTCCTTCTTTTGACTACCATCATAGTCCATATCCTTCCATGATGGATCAAATCTCTTCATAACCTTTCTCATCTGAGTCTGCCACGTATTTTCAACAGCCACAACCCTCCTCAAAGCCCGTTCATTTCTTTTAGTTTTCTCTCGTCAACCCCCCATCGCATGAAACTCCTTATTTATCGGCTCATGACCCTACCACGACCCCCTGGTGTAGGGGTTTACGCTACCATCTCCACTAGAAAAAGTAACATCCCCTCTTCATCAAGAAAAATTTTAATCCAAAGGGGGATTTCCCGTAACAATCTTCCTTGGGATCCTTCTTTGAATACGAATTATGATTTTGAAAAACACTAGTGGTTCTCAGCAAAAAATTCAATGATATATCATTCCAATGTGTTATGTGCCCAGAAATCCATAGCTCTAGAAATTGGATGATCTATCTGGTGAAGGGATGTTAAACGATCAGCAGTCCAATCATATTTTTTCTTGGCTTGATCTTTCAATTCTTGCGCTCCTTGTATATGGTCGAGCCACTGAAATACCTCTTCCAGGAATCAAATCTAGAAGATATCATACTAGTCGCTTGTTGGTTCCGAGTAAAATACAATTCTCTTCAAAACCCTCACACTTTTGTGTCGTAGCTCATCTTCTTGCAGAATAAGTTCGTCACACCTTCTTTCCTACCAATTCTCAATTTCATACTTAAATATGTGACGTGACATCCTCAAAAAACTCACTGGAAATCTTTAGGTCCTGAAAACGGAACCATTTGTTGATGCATATTTGGAGATAGGGTTTCTCGCAGGTTACCAACAAAGATACTGTTGTAGTCTAGTAGCGTTGGCATATTCAACCCTTTGCAAGGGAAGGAGGCCTCACCTGAAGTGCAACCGAGACTTTTGTATGATAAAGTGAGTTAGTGAGGACACATCACCAAATCTAATGTAATACAATACAGATTCATACTTGAATGCAAAAATATTATATCATTAGAAGTCTAAAATTGTATGTGAATCCGATAATCCATGTTGCACAGCATAAAGATAAGTGCATACATCACAAGAGCTTGTAAACAATATCACAAATACCATTTACATAAAGCAAGAAATATTGTGCATCACAGAGATCAAATATTCATACACATAATGACAAATTTTGGTGCTCGAATAATCCACCATGTTATTATCAGATCATTGTTGAAATATTGTAACTGCAAAGAGTATTCTACTTATTATTGAGTTATTATTAATTAGATCAATCCCATTTTTTGAATTGGTCAAACCCTAATTATATGTTGCTAATTAAGAATTTGGCCCCTAGGCCTAATTAAAGTGGTTTTATCCACTAAGATAAGAAGTCGGTTCTTCTTGATGAAGAGACACCTCCCTAGCACTTGCCATTCAATATAAATAAGAAAGGCTAGCGCCTCATTAGCTCACTCACTCAAGTCACTCAACAAGTGTGAAAGTTTGGAGATAACTGCAGTTGGGAGAAGAAGGAAGAGAGAGGCACATTGTTCAGTCTTGGTTATTCACTAGTGTTTGGTCTTTTATCTTGGCATTGTATTGGCAATCTATATTAAGGATTTTTTTGCTAGGTTTTCTCCCCCATGAGGGTTTCCCAAGATAAATGTTGTGTATCTTGTGATTGTGTTTCTCTCAGTGATCCTATCTATGCTATTGTTATCTAGTAAATTGAAAAGGAACTTAATAGTTACTCTAAAATTAACATGGTATCATATCTAAGCTGAAGAGAGAACCTTTCAGTGGATAAGAAAAAATGTCATTGTTGTCGTACAAGAAAATTAGGGATTTTTGTTGGAGAATAATTTCAGCCTAAAAAAAACCTAGGGAAGTGCTCCCTAGCCTAGTGAACTCATTGGCAGCTTGAGCACACCCTTTTACTGGAAAAAACTCTTGGAAAGTGAAACCTTAGTTTTCACCGGTACCAGAAAACCAGGAAACCAAAACTAGTACCAGAAGCACAAGTCCAAATTTGCACAGGCCAAGTTTCAAGGGGTAAAATTTGGCTTTTTAGAAAACTGACGGCACCAGGCTACTCACTTCAGCCAAGCCCACCTCCTGGTAAGTTCATATTCAATTTCTGAGCATTTTCAATTTTTGGTTATTTTCCCAGCTCCAAGTCAAGATGTTTGCAAGCACTAAGCTTGTTGACAAGTTAGAAGGTGTGGATAACTTTTGTTCCTAGAAGTATAGGATTACATTCATTCTTGAAGAGAATGAACTTGCAATATTCATCAAAGAAAATTTATCATATCCCACAGATGATACAGCTAAAGCAAAGCACCAGAAGGACATGGTTATGGCTAAAAGAATCGTTGCAGACTCTAAAAAAGATCACTTGATCCCTCAAGTGGCATCTAAGAATACCGCAAAATAAATGTTTGATTCCCTAACCAAATTGTATGAAGGAAGAAACATTAACCAGAAGATGAACTTGAGAACTCAACTCAAAAATACAAAGATGCAGAAAGGAGAAATAGTTCATGACTATTTCTCTAGGATCTCTCAATCCAAGGAACATATAGAAGAATTTGAAGATACCCTAGATGAATTTGAACTCATAATGACAGATCTTAATGGTCTCACAATACCTTGGGATGCATTCATCCAAACCATTCATGCCAGAAAGAAAAAACTACAATTTGAAAATCTTTGGGAAGAATGTATTCAAGAAGAAGCAAGAGTAGCTAACCAAAAAGCAGTATTATTAAGGGATGAATATCAAGCTCTAGTTGCTCATACTAAAGGAGGAAAGAGAAGGCCTCACTTCAAGAAGAAGACCCACCCACATAAGGAGTCTCACTCCCCAAATAAATTCTTCCATAAATAATCTCACCCTCCAAGGAGATTCCATAAGTTTTAGAAAGGTCAAAGAAGAGAAAAATATTTCTCATCTTATCAACGTTACCATTGTGACAAGATGGGACATATTGCTAAGAATTGTCTAGCTATAAGAGAAGAATAAAAGAAGAGAAACAAAAGGCACCATTCCCATATAGTTGAATATGAATAGACACCCACAAAGATGATTAAAGAAAATATTGAAGACTATGTCTTAATCTCTGCCCTCTCAAGATCAATGTCACCTAGTGAGGATACTTGGCTCATAGATAGTGATGTTGTTGGTTAATATTTATCCCTCTGAGGTTATATATTTAACTTGTTTGATCCAGGGTTCATGTCTATTGGGGTTCCAAAAAAACCTCTAAAACTATCGGCCCTCCTTGTAAACCAGAAGGCAACACAGTGCACAGAGTGCACTGCGCAGTCTCACCCGAGATAGTCTTAATGGGTGGCTGCAATACTCATATGTTTTCAACCCAGGATTGAGTGGAGATATGAGAGAGTTCTATTTTAACTTATTAATGCAATAAATTTTTATTCACGATTATGCATGGAATATAATCAACTCATTCATGTAGCATAACAACAACTACTTTAAAACAGTAAGAAAACACATGCATTCAATCACATTACACAGGTTTTACCGTGGTTCAGCCCCTCTTGGGATACGTCCACAAAGATCTGGCTCTAAATCTCTTTTATTATAGCAGTTCCAAAAATACAGCGTCGTGTTATTTACAACTCTTCTCAGTCGGGTCGAGATCTATTGTGAGGAAAAGTAGATCACACCAGTCTCCTCTAACCCTCAAGATCTACCCTCCTTCTTCTTCCCCAGCTCAACAGCTTACAAAATTAGGTCGTATCTCAAAATATTACAACTCGATACACTATATCCATCTCTAGCTCTCTCTCTTATTCTTTCCTCTCTTAGCCTCTCTCCCTCATGAGACCTAGGTATCTATATTTATACATTTCTGTCTCACCAACCATTACAATGTATTACAAAAACCCTAACCCTAACATCCCTAGGTCTTCCATGCATGCGCGCATGCTTCTCTTCCTTCCAGTTGTCGCTTTCCTCGTGCATGCCTTCTTTCCCAAAATAGTCTTTCTTTCCGCTTTGGCCTTCTTCCAATAGGCCCCAAACATTGACATGTGGCTTGTCCTGAGCCACCTAACCTTTGTTTGCTTCATCGATATCCTTAGTGATCACCTGGAACTTCTCCCTGAGCTCTATTTCTTACGTTTGAGCCTGTGTAGTTTTCTCCTTAAGAGCATCCATTGTATGTACTACAATCTCGTCGTTGATCAACCCTGCACACTATGCCTGGGTCTGTGACATATATGTCTTGGATTCCTCTACCTATGCAATGATCTCTGCTACTCTCTCTTGGAGCGGTTCCATTTGAGCTTGGAGCTCCTTTTTCTGCATCTACACAGTGGTGAGTTCTGTCTATAGTTTATTCGTATCTTGCGCCCCTTTGACGTGCTCTTTGATGGACATTGTCTTTTGCCTCTGCTTGAGGTCTTGGATAGTTGCGATGATCCTTTCTTCTTCCTTTTCCCACTGTTGGACATTCTAATCCTCTTTTATCTTTGTCCAAAGTTGTGTTACTTTGTTGAACAGGTTGGTCATTGCGTGGACCTATCGTTCTATCTCATGTAGCTACTATGTTTCCTCCTGCTTCCTTTTCTCCCTTACCTCCGATGGAGTGGTAGGTGTGAGCTTCTAATGGATATTATCGATCTCCTGCTGATATTGATCGATTGTTTGTGCAATCTAATCATTCTTCTCTATTGTTGTGAGTTCATCCCTCTACGCAACCTTTGGAATATTCTCATAAGCTCTGGCCACTTTTTGTTCCAATCCGTTCACACATTCCCTCTCCTCTTTGGTCTCGAGCTTGGCCTGCTCATATATTGTCACACACCCACTACAGGAACTAATATTTTTCGGCTTTTTCCTTTCTTTCACCGAGGAACAGAATCCCCAAATTCCTATGGGGCCTGATGCAGACCCTATCATCCCTTATCCTTACCTATGTGATCATTGGCTATGACCATGGGCCTTACCGGAGAGGTGTTTCTGGCTTTTGTGATTCGGGAAATCGCGAAGCATGTGTTCCTCTGCTCTCTTGTCTCTCGAACTACCAAAATCTGAAAGGGACCAACAGTTTGTCACATCTAACAATGCCTCGGATTAAAACCTGGCATCCCACCTTTCGGAGTTTCACATACCGGGTTTTCGCAGTAGAAGAGGACGAGGGGTTCATACCCTTTGGTTCTCCGGGTGCTGAAACACCGAAAAACCAAATCTCCATGCGCTAAGCCATATCAGGATTTCACAAGTCGGGAATTCAGGACTGGCGTGTACCAGGGACTTGCTTCTAGATATACTGGGTGCTGAATTACCGAGACATCAAGACTTATCCGCGCTATTATTATTTCAGGGTTTCGCAAGTCAGGCTTTCTCGACCAGCGAGTACAAGGGAACTGACCCTTGGGTTTCCCGAGTGTCGAAACACCGAAACATCCAAACTCTAGACACACTATGTCATTTCGGGGTTTCGCAAGTCGGGATCTCAGGATTGGCGAGTACAAGAGACTTGACCCTTGGGTTTCCCGGGTGCTGAAACAGCGAAACATCCAAACTATAGACACACTATGTCATTTAAGGATTTCGCAAGTCAGGATTTTGGGACTGGCGAGTACAAGAGACTTTCCCTTAGATATCCCGGGTGCCGAAACACTAGAACACCATATCTCGTCCGCTCTACTATCATTTCGGGGTCTCGCAAGTCGGGATTTCGCATTTTGGGACTTTGCAAATCCTGTTGCTCCAATTCCTTGTCCTCTCGTACTCCCGGTAGCCGAAGTACCGAAGTACCAAATCCTGAAATTTCGGTCCTCCTTCTCCTAAGCGAGATCAACGGCTCAAAGCCCCTCCTGATCCAATGGCTCAGATTCTTTCAGGGTTTTATGGGTCAAGAGTTCAGAACTCTTACCTCTTGTTTTCTCGGTAACCGAATTAGCGAAATCTCCTTTCAGGGATTTCCCCAAAACCTCCACCGCTTGCATCTTTCGGGACTTCGGGGTTTGCGATTTCGTGAATCCACCACGACCAAACTCTTGGTCCTTCAACCTCCCAGTATCTGAAACCCCGATGGGTTCGGATCTCTTCCACGTGTCCTCTGAAATGGACGGTCATGATCTTTTCAGGACTTTGACGAGTCCTCACCTTTGCATATGTGAGGCTTAAACCTCGTGAAGCTTCCCCGGGATCTGATGGCTATCATCTATCCACATAAGATCTGACAGTAGTTGTAGCCCCTCCATGAGCTCATGCTTTCTTCCTTTTCCTTGGAAGATTTCCAAGTCTTAAAGGTCTCAGCCTTCGATCTTCTACTGCAAGCCGACTATTGGGTCTCGTCAGCACCTACGAAAGGTGTCGTCCCTCCTGATCTTTCTCAGCTATGAAGGAATTAAGAGCTTTGTGCTCTTTCTCCTGGGCTTGACTCTTAGAAGAGTCTTTTGTGCACCCCTTGCACTCATTCATCAAGTCTAGGACTTGAGTGAGTCTCGGTCTCTACTTGCTTCACAGGGAGCCTATGCATAACTACACTACCTCTCCTAAGCTTAACATAAATTGTCCTCCAAGGGACTCTGGACGACTAGGAAGGTTGGCATGTGTACATGAAACTATGCCTAAGGTGGACAAACTCACAGTTCATGGCTCTAACTCAAGCCGCCACAGGACACAAGCATTTACGAGTACCAATCATGTCCTATCCATATAATCTCTTACTGGCCTAATTTTACAGTCAAGCAGTAAGGAAGAAGACATAGTATATCCATTCAGAAATCAAGCACAATTCTTGAAACATACACCGTATAACCAAATTCATGCCTAGTTACAACTAAATTACACAGAGTAAGAAATCACTTATCTATTACAGGTTGTCGCCAACCAACTGACTGTGGGTGTTCATCCTTCCACCCGACCATAGGCTCAGAGGCATTCAATATTAGCACTCTGGCCACCCCCGTGCCAAGCCATGATATCACCAGGGAACTCTCACTCTTCTCGAGGGTTCTCTCTCTGTTTCAGTTTCTGTTCGGGTCCTATTTTCTGCAAATCAGAACTTTCTCACTCATTTGTGGCCTCGGCAAGGTTTCTTAGATGCTCTTTGGCATCAAGCTCGCGGCCTTCTATTCATGATCCGCTGGAGAGCTTCACGCCTCTCCCTTGCGAGCTCCCGTTCTCATCTCGTGTGTCCTTCTCCTCTCCTCTGTGTCCCTCTTACCTTGGACGGTTTCGCCGACCTATCCTGTTTCTTTTGTCAGAAGGAAACTCAGGTCTGCAAGTCCCTGCAGTACTTCAGGCTGACAACCCATGTTTCCATTCATGGGGGGTGGTTGGTGATTCAACCACTATTCTTTCTTCATTGACTGCTTTCCTTTCCTTGGGATTCGAAGGAGGTTTGTCATCCTTATCATGAAGATTTGGGGTTATTTGATATATGAACCCTCTTGTATGGTTTTCACATTCTTCCTCTAGTGATATCATGGCCAGTAC
>ML794811.1:97922-168307 GCA_009831015.1 Picea engelmannii | reverse complement strand
AAACCTTCATTTAGGCCCTCAAAATGGCCCCGGAAGTTAAAACCTGCTAAAAATAGTAAATTGCCAAAATTGCCAGAAAACTATTTTGAGCCAGTCGAAAAAGGTGGGTGGCCACCGATATCCACCTGGATCAGGCATCAAGCTCACGGCCTTCTGTTCGTGATCCGCTGGAGAGCTTCGCGCCTCTCCCTTGCGAGCTCTCATTCTCATCTCGTGTGTCCTTCTCCTCTCCTCTATGTCCCTCTTACCTTGGACGGTTTCACCGACCTATCCTGTTCCTTCTGTCAGAAGGAAACTCAGGTCTACAGGTCCCTGCAGTACTTCGGGCTGACAACCCATGTTTCCATTCATGGGGGGTGGTTGGTGATTGAACCACCATTCTTTCTTCATTGACTGCCTTCCTTTTCTTGGGATTCGAAGGAGGTTTGTTATCCTTATCATGAAGATTTGGGGTTATTTGATATATGAATCCTCTTGTATGGTTTTCACATTCTTCCTCTAGTGATATCATGGCCAGTACTTTCAAGGCTTCACCCCCACAGTCAGTTATTGGCAACTCAAACAATAATACATATACATTTTCCTCATGCATTAGCAAGGTAATTCCTATTCTATGATTAATTACAAATTGAGGGAAATAGGGGTGTTACATATATCGATTCCAGCTCATCCCATTTATCCTTTACTTGTTGTAATTTGGATGTGTCTATGCGTGCACAAGACTGTACATCATGGGTAACACAAACCTATAGTTTATGTAGAGCCTTGGATGGTATCTGTGGCAATACCAATTGTAATTGAGCTAATTCCTTTAGGGGTGTCTACCCCACGATCTCGTCCATGTGCAACATGCTGGGTGTAATGTGAAACGTTGCACTTGGATGCAGTATTGTGTGGACTGTATCTCGCTCACTTGCTTCAAGTTCTCCTCCTATCTGTGATGTTGATGGCCCTATTTCTATGTTGCTTCCAGCTACCTGTGCTTCCCCGATCTGCTTGATGAGTCATTGCATGTCTACCAACTCTTATTGCATTATGTCCCTGTGGCGCGCAGCATTCTAAAAATCCTCGAATGTGCGATATTGGACCATTTGGGCTACCATTTCGGCATCATCCTCCGTGATTGTATATTCTGGAGGTGTTATATGCCCCTTCATCTTCTTGCGTGCACCCCCCGTATGAGTAGTTGGTCACTTAGTTGGGTTGGTTCTTGTGGATTGGGACTTGGTGTAGTCCCCTGCACTGCCTCGTCTTGTTTATGTTGTACTTGAGGCGCCTATGTGTTATTCTTCTTCCCCTTCTGGGTTCCTATCTTGGATGTCCCCCATTTTTTTTCTTTGGTTTTGTCTAGCATGTCCTTGGTTTCTTGGGCACTGTGACTTCCTGGTGTTGTGTCTCTTCCTACCCTGCCTCCTTATCATGTAGATGTTCTTGCCTTGCTTCCTCCTCCTCTGCCCCTGCATGTATGTCTCAAGTGAGGACTAGAATTCTCCAATCGTCTTGTTGATCCTTGATAGCCATTTATGTATCGCCCTACATGATGCAATAACGCAATTGTAGCCACTGTTTGTTGGGATCCTTGCGTGCCTGGATCCACATCGCATGTCAAGTGGCCTTGAAGTTAGCTATGTCCCGATAGTATGCAAAAAAATGCGATGTTATTCTCTAGAGGTTGGCGATGGTCTCTTGTAGATCAAAAAGATATCCTTCGAATATAGATGATTGGGTTTGGGTATGGTGGAGAAAAATGCATAGCTCAGTTCCTTCCAGCCCATAATGGCTATCAGCATGATCAACCATGAGTAATGAAATTATGTCCCCAGATCTTGCGCATCCTTGCAGTCATCTAGAAACATATTCAAAAGATAAGGGACCCAACTGACTATGGTGCCCTCAGCACACTGTGTTGCAACTACGAAAACCTCGGCTAAGACTTCCTCCTTGCATAATTTTCTAAGCATCTTGCAGGCCATGATTTTTGCAGCCATTTTTGTCGTGATGTCACTAATCCATTTGATGATGATTGTTGGCCCTTGACCAAGTTTTGAAGAGTGCTTGGTCATACTTGACCACTTTTGGGACTACAATAGCTTGCCAAGGAAGGAGTGCAACGTGAAGCAGAAAATAAGGAAGCAAGACCTATTTTGTATGTTAAGGAATAATTAATGTTAAGTGCGTTGTAAGAAAGGTAATTACAGATCGGTGTCCCAGCTAAGGTTGCAGACACCTAAGTCTTGCAACCAACCCTGCCTCTACCTCGGGTGAGACTTCATCTGCTTCGCAGGTGTTTCCGAAAGGGTCGGTAGTTAGGGTTTTGTTGGTGCACTCTCGAGCATTGAACCCTGGGTCTGCCCCTGTGCCAACAAATGGTTTTGTTGCCGGGACAGGAACTGTGATTGCTGGGAATTGAAGAAGAAAAATCTTTGTGTGAAATAAGATTTGTGCATAGATCTGTTTCCCTAGTGTGCAGTGTTTTGTTTGACCTGTGAAGCTTTGTGCCAAAAAAGAGGTCAGATCTGAAGAAAGAGAGGTCAGATCTGAAGAAAAGAAGTCAAATCTGTGAAGAAAGAGGTCAGATCTGCAAGAAAAAGGTAAGATATGTGAACTCTATGCCCTGATAAAGGTAAGAATAGTTAAAAGTCTTAGATTTGGAAGCTTTGTACTCTGTAGAAGGAAGATAAGTGAAATTTTTGTTTCTAGAGCATGGATCTAGGTATCTTTGATAGATTTTGTCCTAGCTTGAAAACTAGGGCATTGTTAGATGAAAGAAAATTTGATATGAATAGATATGATAATTATAGTGATAGATATGTTATACCTATGCATAGAAAGAATGTTTGGACTAACAAGTGGATGCAGGATCCTAGAAAAAGAAAATTGCAGGCTAGCTACCATGATCCTGGTGTGCAGTACAGAAGAAATTGGGGATCATTTAAGAGAAAGAGAAGATTAACCCTATGTTACAGTTGCAGAAGACCGGGACATCTTGCTAAGGAATGCCCTGGTAGGAGATCTAATTTCCTCTATTGTAAGGCTATGGACCATGAAGTATTGGATTTCCCTAGAATGATTGCTAGGCTTGAAAAGTTGAATATGGAACAAGCAAACCCTAAGGGTGATCAAGAGACCAAGATTATAGAAGAAACCTAGAAAGAATTAGAAAAGATATTGCTATAGATGAAAGATACCTTGAATGACCACTGACATGTTAGGTTATCAGATATCTTCAAAGCAAAGGAGCAAATCGAAGCAAGAATAAGGGACTTTGACATTGATTGTACTCTTGATGAAGAAACACAAGTGAAAATTATTCTAGAAAGAACTTGGGAAGCTATAGGAAATCCTATCATGACCCCTTCCCTAGGAGGAACAAGTTTCTTTAGAGGAAAGCTAGTAAAACTATGTGAAAGGCATGCCCGGATACCTATGACTGTCAATGGAACTTCGACATAGGAAGACTTTGAGATCATTAAATTTGTTGAAGACAGCGCCCCGTTTACCATGCTCATAGGGAAACCCTGGATTGACAGAGAACGGGCCAAATGAAGAGAAGCAGCAAAAGTTTTGGAACAAAAGAAACAAGAATTAAAAGACTTTATGACCAGAAGGATCACGCACTTGATTGAAAAACAGAAGAGCAGATCGCAAATATTTAATAATAGTACCTCCGATGGCGAAGCTAAGAGAACACTTGAGGATCTGCAGAAGATCGAGTTACCTATCATTGATACAGAAGAGGTATTATCAAGGAACCCTAGGAAAGATTTTCCACAACGCGAAGTAACTAAGACCACAAAAGATAAACATCAGAATGGTAAAAGCATTACTGAGACGAAACTCACCGGGAAGAAGGCTAGGAAGTTAAGAAAGAAAAGGGATAATACTGTAAGGTTACAAGAGGTTCTAGAGGACACTTCACAGTAAGAAGAGTTGTAGAATTGGAGCTTCACCAAGATATCAAAACAACGACATAGAGTACTTCACCATGACGAAGCAATATAGCCATTGGAACCGATATACCCGTTCAACCGCCACTCTGAACGGATCGAAAAGTAGTTATGGGTTACCATTAGACCGTTGGACCTCACCTTAATGGATAGATCAATGGTCATGGAAGTTTCATATCCATTGCAAGCAGTCTGTTGCAGAGTTACTTACTTATTCTGTCGCACCATGCCTGGAAGACACTTTTTCCAACTGAGAACTTGAGCTGACAAAAAAATCACATTGTGAAACAGTGATTACTCTAGCTTTACTCTCTATCTGATTACAGTATCGACAGTCCATTGACAACCCGAGACAGTGATCCCGAGCTTACATGTCTGATGAGCTTAGCGCAGCAGAAGAATCGGTGAGAGAAGTACTCGCTAGCTTAAGGACAGAAAGAGTCATGTCAAAAAGAGGAATGTCCACTGGAGTCCAAGCCTCATCATCGAGAGGAGTGGCAGCCTCCCCATCGACTGCTCGAGCTGGAACATCCCGAGTTGACGCAGAGGTGAGAACTAAGCATAGACATGACGTAGCCAACACGAGGATAGTGCCAACCATTCTGCCTGCTTACATTCTCCCTTTAAATGGTGAGATTAATAGGGGCAGTGTCCCTCAAGACTTTGACTACACCCTAATCATGGAATATCTACCGAAAGGAGTTCGCACCTACCGCGCAGATCAAGACAAGGTTACAGTGTTGAAGTTTTGTGACTTCAACCTGGGAGACCGTAAATCCTACAACATGATCGCACCATCTAAGTACTTAACAAAGACTAAGGTCTTCAATCCAAATATCGTCCCTCAGCAATGGACGATGAACCTTGCGCAGTCTACTCTGCTCAACGTCATGAAAATATCGCACTTCGGCAAACATCAGGAGGTGACTGCTTGTGTGAAATTACTGCTAGCAAGCTACCATGGAGGATACCTGTGGGTGAACCGTATCATAACTATTGATCCAGCGCTAATCAACAGGATTATCGGGCTTAGCATGCAAGGCCCTGATTCCCATGAGTACTACCCTAAGAAGACCGCGGACCACACGCTTTCACAGAAGATTAAAGAGGCATATGGCAATGTTGAAAAAGGCGTGTGAGGTTACAAGGTAGCCTCTATCGAGAGTGGAACGGTGCGACTCGCATGTCAGCTGATAGAAGGGAAGTTGGTCCAAAAGAATAGACCTACGCAAGTATTAGGCTTCGTAGTGGACCTCGCCCAAAAATGCGCAGAAGGACTCCAGATGAATTGGGAAAAGTATTTGGTCAATCAGCTAGAAATTGACTGTAGAGAAGCCCAGGACCAGGGGCACAAATTCCATTTCCGATGGCTACTAATATTGATCACCTTTGTTGCATGGGAGCTACTGGAAGGTGCAACTTTCCCAGACCTCACTCCATTCGAACCATTAGCTGTGAAGTTTAGTACCTTGTGGTACTCGATGGACATGAGCAAGAAGTGGTAGTAAAATGCCATTTTTCACAGATACTATAACCAACTGAAAGTAGCTATAAGGGGTGAACCTCACATAACCCTAAACACTTTACAAAGGTTTTGAACTTTGATAAAGTTTATCATGGACCGCCACTTTATCTACCTAACTCCACGCGCTAATGAACACCAGGAACAGCTCCATTCCTATTATAAGTTGACTAAAGAAGACATAGAAGAAATCACCAAGGAATGGTCGGCGGACCTCCTTGTTCTAGCAGATCCAGCAGATATTTCAAATATTGACAGCCCAGAAGCTACGCAGGACACACCTAGGCCCAATAAGATGAAGAAGACAATGAAGACAAAGGAAACAAAGAAGCCTGAAGAGGTTCAGGATGTAGATAGCTACTCTGCGAAGACAACTTCCTTCACACCCGATCAAGAAGGTAACAATGAAGACTTAGAGGAAGTCGAGCAACAACCAAGAGATGAAGTTGAAGTTCCAAAGAAGAGAAAAGGGTCACCTTCGAAGTCTTCCTCTGAGAAGAAAGAAAAAGTGACCATGACCAAGATGAAGACCACGCTCAACCCCGATGACTTCAGCTTTCTCCTTACAACTTTGAATAAATCCATAGAAGAAATTACAGAAAAGCAAGAGGCCAAGAAATAGATGATGTACGACATAATCAAAGTCGAGCTCCAAGGAGTAGAGTGAGCCCTCCAGTCTAACCGCGTAGTCTCCACTGCGCCTATGCCAGAAGGAACACCCAAAGTCGGAGACAAGTTAGTTCAACTTCGCAGGATTGTCGACCTAGTCGAAGTACACCTTTGGAAAGCAGAGGAAGTAACAACACAGGCCACCCAGGCCCTAAAGAACACACGCGAGGAAATCATAGAGCAGCACCACGCTACACAGCAAGAGAAGGAGGCCATCCAAGAGAAGTGTGATAAAGAACGCACAAAGATCCAAAAGGAGAAGGAGCAACTTCTCGCGAAGCAAATCGGGATCAAAGAAGTTGTCAACAGAGCATTCCACTTTATGACCGGCCTAGAACAAAAGGCCGAAGAACCCTTAGATCATCAGGTAATGAAGCTTTCTAAATTTATTCAACAACTGTAGCAAAGAGTCATCGAATTAGAGCTTCATATCATCCCAAGAACCCCGCAAGAAGAGCGCGACCAGTGAGAAATAACTGACCGCGGTACAGTAGAAAGGATCAAAGAACTCACTGAAGAATGCAAACAGCTAAGTACCAGAAGTGCGCAGATACATGAGATCCTGACCGAGAACCCGGAATTACATAAACCGGAGTGGCAGCTCCAGGAGGCGAAGTAGCAGGCAGATAGACTTCAGATGCAGCTGAAGGCTCTACCAACCATAGAGAAAATGAAGTGATCCCACGAGCAACGCGTTGCACAGCAGCAAATCCACATGATCCAGAGAAAGGTCATGGAAGTAACACAGAAACTTCAACCTTTGCAGGATAATGCATGTCAACTGTTCTTAGAGATTGAGAACCAAGGAACAGAGCTACAACAGGTTATGATTACAACAGAGCGGCGCCTAGAAGGACCAGTCAATAATGCACTCATCCAGGAGTTCGTTGAGCAAGAGGAAATCGCAAAGCAATAGGTCAAAGCAGCTCAAGCCAAACTTAAGGTACTTGAAGCAGAATTGGCCAGACTTGAGTGACTCGGGATGAATCACAGGTGAGTGTTGGGGGCCTGTTGGCCCTTGACCAAGTTTTGAAGAGTACTTGGTCATACTTGACCACTTTTGGGACTACGACAGCTTGCCAAGGAAGGCGCGCAATGCGAAGCGGAAAATAAGGAAGCAAGACCTGTATTGGGATCCATTTTAGGGTTTTGGGTTGATGTAACGGGAAAGGGATGTTGGCTTGTGGGTTTACCCACGTTTAGGCCCATTTTGTAATCTATAAATAGGCAATATATATAGTAAGATAGAGGAGATAGTAATGTAATACATCTGCGTGGTGTATATAATGAAAGCTTAGTGCTAGTATTTGGATCTGTGTGATCAGATGTATCTTAGAGAGCTTTGTGCATGAGATCGGAGAGCTAAGTGCAGATTGTTATAGTTGGATGCTGAGGAGAAAGGAAGAAGGATCTAGCGAGCTACGCAGATCTTCTGTCCTGTGTGAAGTAGGGGTCATTGAAGCTCTATGTTGTAACTACTTGACCAAGATAATATAAAGAAGACTTTGTGGACGTAGCCCCAGGGTGGGGGTGAACCACGGTAACTGTGTGTGTGGTGCTTTTTGCTTCGCTCTTATGTGTTTATCTCCTTCTTGGCTAAGTGCTTAATGTAATTAAGTAGATCTAGTTATGCTCTGTGTTGATGATATATGAATGAATGTTAGATCTGATATATAAGATGCTTAGAGCTTGATCTGTTGAATCTAACCTATATTTTTTAATCACCCTTAGTATAAGTATTCACTGCGATGTTTTGTGCTTCCTGCAAAGTGTATTAATAATTGTCTGTTAAGGAATAACTAATGTTAAGTGCGTTGTAAGAAAGGTAATCACAGATCGGTGTCCTAGCTAAGGTTGCAAACACCTGAGTCTTGCAACCACCCATGCCTCTACCTCGGGTGAGACTTCATCTTCTTCGCAGGTGTTGTCGAAAGGGTCGGTAGTTAAGGTTTTGTTGGTGCGCTCTCGAGAGTTGAACCCTGGGTATGCCCCTGTGCCAACAATGATTCTGTACATCCCCCTTTCAGTGCCATATTTATTTTTCATCTCCTCAACGAGTTCTTTTTCCTTTGTTTTATCGTCGAGAAATTGTGTAGGATCCATGCCTCGTGATTGAAGCCCTGTGATGTGCGCAATGAGATATACGTCTATTGAGATGAGCTTGTCCAGCCATATATCTCTGCCATGTGTGACTTCCATCAATTACTTGATGCAAATTTTTTCATATTGTCCTCTATCGAAGTATGGTAGTTCTAACAGACCTAAAATTCTAGTGTTTTCCAGTCCTACTGTCCACTGGAGTGGTTGATGAACCGGTTCCCCAAATGGGTCTACACCCATTGTTTGTAGGTAGAATTGCTTCGCGAACTCTGGGAACTTGTCCGTGTATGTTACATCATGGTCTGATTATTTTAGCTTCTCGACATAACCTAGCAAGTCTGTTTTCACTCGTACCCCTTCTAGTATATGCGGAAAAACAATTGTTGTGGAAAGTTGTTTGAGCGGTGACCTAGGTACTGTGTGTTTTTCCTTTCATGGTGGCGGATGACTTGAGGTTCCAGCCTCCATTGGTTGTTCTTTGGAATATTGTTTCGGGCAACTCGTGACATCTTCCACTACTCCGTCCTGTGGATGTTCCGACACGGTTCTCTGTGATTCGTCTGGCTCGTTCGTTGCTTCCCGATTTGGAATCGTCCCATTGACTCTCAGAGCTTCTTCAGGGTTTTATCATTGCACTTGGCTACCTGCGTCCTCATTCTGTCGGCCCTACCCCTCTTCAGGCATATCCACTTCCATGCTTGTTGGTTTTGTCTATTGGGTTTTCTCCACAATGGGTATAGGGTTAACTGGTGTTGTATCTGGTGATGGGATTTTGTCTACATTAACAACCTCTGGCAGTTGTTGTTCGCTTCCGTACGATTGTATTTGTGCCCTGGTCCTAACTCTGGATTTTCTAGCAGTCTAGCTTAGTTCAACTTGTTTGGGTGGTGCCATGGTGGTGAAATTCGATCGTCCACCAAGCTCAATGGCCTCTGTAACCTCTATGAACTTTGTTATTTAGCTTCATATTCTCTATCGATCTCTACCTCTTCTGATTTGGAAATAATATTTTTCCTCCCGCGTCCTTGCTATGGGCGTCGTGTGAATCTTGTCGAAGACGTTACATTTATTATGGATTCAATGAACCTCTGGTTCCTTCATACTTTCCATTACTCTCCCTCGTCGTCTCCATTTGGCACGATTAATGCGGCGTCTCATCGGTCATTTACGACATTCAATTCCGCTTGCCTTCATCATTTAGTAATTCTTTTGTCGTCTTTACCTTTCCCGCTTGTTTCCATTTTGAATTGACCGTTAGCCTTGTCTTCGTCTAGTTTTTATCCGTAAGTGTGCATGCTCCTTCTCCTTTTAGTGCATTGTACCTCTATTGGTAACGTTTAATCTCTTGCTTCCTCTTTTTTTTTTTTTCCAAACTACGCGGTGACTTTCAAGTTATGGGTGATTGACTATCCTTGTACATATTTAGTCGGATCCCATTGATAATCCCTCTAATTTCTGCACCTCCTAAGTCTTTCAATTGTACATATCCCCCATCTGTGACAATTTTTACTTCGTACGGTCCTAACCAGTGCATTCTGAGTTTTCCTAGATGCTGAATGGATTTGTTGTCATACATCAACACGAAGTCTCCTTCTTTGAAAGTTTTCTTCTTGATGTGTCTGTCATGCCAATATTTGTCAATTGTTTTCTGAACTTCTTGGTGGAACCCTACTAGGATCCTATATTCCTCCATGATCAACAATTGATTCAGTCTGTCCTATACTGTACCTTGTTCTGTCATGTGTGTAATTGCATCTACACGTAGACTTGGTACCAGAAGTTCTAATGGCACCATTTCTTCTTGTCCATACACCAGTTTGAATGGCATGTGCCCTATCAACTTCTTGCATGTGGTCCTATATTCCCACAATACCACCAGTATTTTGAGGTCCAAATCATCCCTTTTGACATTATAGATCTTTGTTAGTGCATTCTCAAGGAGTTTTTCAAATGTTTCTACTGTTCCATTTGCCTCTGGATGATATGGAGTGCTCTTTTGATGGTGGACTTAAAATTCCTTAGTCGTGGCCTTGATGGTACTGTTAATGAAGTGAGTGCCTTGGTCGCTCATCAAAATTATTGGGCAACCAAATCTAGTGATTACTTGTTCGAATAGAAAATGTGTTGTTGTTTTTGCGCTGCAATCTTTAACTGGTGTTGCTTCTGCCCATCTTGTTAGGTATTCTGTCACAGTGATAATGTACATGGCTCATGTCCTTTTTGTTGGTGGGTTAATTGGTCCCACAAAATCTATTGTCCATTTGTCGAATACCTACCACGTTACCTGTGGTCGTAATGGAATTTCGTCCCTTCTATTGGATTTTCCAACCCTCTGACAGAGATCGCATCTATGGCAGTATTCTTTCAAATCTTTGTGAATGGTTAGCCACCAAAGTCATGTGTACAATACCTTCTACATGGTAGCTTGGCCTATGTAATGTCCTCCTTCTATTCCCTCATGGGCTTCTGCTAAAACACTTGGTCTTTCATGTTCGAGCACATATCTTCACAAGATTCTATCTATGCCCATTTTGTATAAGTGTCATGCAATCAGCTGATAGTCTGGAGCCCCGACTACCAGGTTCTTCTTCTGCATGGTGTTATATTCTTGTGGCGCAGTACCTGTACTCAAGTATTGAATGATATCTCCAAAGTATTCATCCGCGATCTAGACTAAAAATAACTATGCGTCCAGAAAGTTTTCCTCTAGGTTTGTAGGTTCTTCTCCATTTGTGACCCTTGATAGGTGGTCAGGTCATGCATTCAACTTTCCTGGCTTGACTATTACTTCAAAATCAAACTCTTGAAATAGTAGTAACCATCGACATATTCTCCCCCCCAACACTAGCTTGTTGACTAGGTATTTAAGAGCTGAGTGATTTGTGAACATCTTAAAATGTTTTCCCAGTAAGTAGTGTCTGAACTTATGTAGTGCATAGACCATAGCTAGGCCTTTCCTCTCTATCGTATTATAATTTTTCTTTGATTCTGGTAGTTTTATGCTCGCGAATGTTATAGGATGATCCAAATCTTCTGCTCATGGTTGCGCCAAAATAGCTCCAAGTGTTATGGCGGCTGCATCAACATATCCAGACCGTGTTAAAAATCTTCATTCCACTGAAACTTTGTATCTTTTCTTAACAATTTCTCCATTGGCACGGTGATCTGCGTGTACCCTTTGATAAACTTTATGTAGCATCCTATGTGTCCCAATGTTGCTCTTAGTTGACAAACTATTTTTGCTGGTGGTAATTTAACAATCACTGCAATCTTTGCAGGATCTACTAGTAAGCCTTGTTTGCGTACTATATGGCCCAATAGTATCCCAAATGGTGTTCCAAAGATGCACTTCTTGATGTTTAATGATATCTGGCACTGTCAACACCTTTCTAACATCAGCCACAAGACCTCTACATGGTCTTTCAATAGACTATAGATTGTACAGACATCCAAGTATACTTCTAGAAACTGGTGGATAAATTCCTTAAATGAAGCTATGACTACTCTGGAAAATATTGTTGGTGCGTTCTTCAGTCCAAACGACATCACTGTGTACTAGTAGGATCCCCATTCTGTAGAAAATGTGGTCTTGTATCTATATTCATGTGTTATCTTGATCTAGTGGTAGCATGAGAATCCATCAGTGAATGAATAAACTTTGTGTCCTCCTACGTTATCCAACACTTCATCCTTGAAAGGTGTAGGGAATAGGTCATGTAGGCATGCATCATTCAACTTCCTCAATCTGACGCATATTCTTATTTCCCCTTGTTTTTTCTCTTGAAATACCATCGAGCTTATCCATTCTGATTCTTCCGTGGGTTCTATGATTTCGGCTTTGAGCATCCTATCGATCTCGGCTTTGACGTTCTGCTTATATGTTGATTTTAATCTATATGGTCGTTGTCTAACCGGTCTCGCTTCAGCTCTAAGTGGCATCTTCATTTCTCCTATCTCTCCTGCTATGCCCTTAATCTCTGTAAATGTTGTGGGGAACAGATCGTTGTACTCGCACAGTAAATCTGTTATGCTTTCTATTGTTTGATCATCCCAGTAGTATCCAATGTTGGCCATTTTGGGATTCTCCATTGTCCCAATTTTGACCTTATTCACCTTGATCAATGCAGAAATTACTTATGATTCTAAAGGTGGACCTTCCACCTCTCTTTCGTCTTCTGCTTCCTTGATCTGAATATCGCGCAGATCATCTTCATCTGGTGCTTCTTCCTGCACATGGTAGCATGACAACAATTCTTTCATTGTTTGTCTATTTCGATGTTGTTCCTCTGTTATGAGTTCAACTTCTGATTCCTTAGTGAATATGACCCCTCGTATATGCTTAAGTGTTGCATCTATGTTGGGGTTCTCATGCTCGAATGAGAAAGTGACTGTAAAATTTTGTTGCAATATTATCCAGCTCATAGTTCCTCTGCACAGTTCCTAATCTGTATACCAGTTTGTTGGTATTCCTTATAAGGTATGTATGAAATGATGAGGCCATTCCTTTGGAGGTGTCATTTTCCATAGCGCTCTACACTTCTCCAAGTGTTCCGTTGGTGCTCCCTGTCCATCGTACTTATGCTTCTTGTTGCTTTTCTATTCTGTGCCAAACCTTATGCACAGTAACTGCTTACATTGGTACCAATCCGTGATTGTTTATTTGTGTGTGCCCCACCATCTTGCAAGTGTGGACTTTAGTGCTATGTCGAGTGCTAATAGTCTCTGATTTTATAACACTTCATCCTCATACTGTGCCAAGAATAATTCTATATCGTTTACTCCATGGAAATTGGGTGGTTCCCTTATCTTCGTGCCTACCCATCTTATTGCGCGGTCTATTGGTGTGCACCTTCTTGTGGAAACTCTATGTATCCTTTATTGCTAGTTCTCTAATCCTGTATCTGAGTCTGTCGCACATGAAGTAATGCTCTGCCAACTAAGTATCCCATCTGCATTTGGGTTTACGTAATCCTCGTCGTGCGCAGTTGTTCTATACAACTGGCCGATTTCCTCCAAGTCTAAGAAAGTAGGTTCTACAAACCTTTCCCTTTCTGATGGGTCCAATAGTGCGATGACCATGTATTTTCTTGACTCAAATGTCATTTTTCGGGTCTTTAAATTGATTATGGCCTAGTTATCAAACGCCCAATCCAAGCCAAGTAGTGTTGGATATGGTGTCGTGTCATCCACTATTTCAATCATTTCAAAATCTGCTTTAGTGCGCACTCCATCCAGGTCTATTATTACTCCTTTCAATCTACCAATTGGTAGGACTCTGTGTTGGTTTGCTAATTTCAGATGAATGGGTGAATATCCTAATGTGGGCTCTCCCATACATTGACATGTCTTCTTTGTTAGTACATTGACTTTAGATCCTAGATCCAGTATGATATCTCCCATGTTGAAATCTTTGATGTTGGCATTCAGCCTAAACTCCCTACTTGTTCTTCTCCTTGTATGTAGGTGGTTGATTATTTTTTGTTCTAGTTTTCCTTCTATCTCTATGCTACATCTTTCTACTATATTTTGCAATATTTTAACAGCGGATGGATCCTTCAATAGTTTTACACATGATTGCAAAAAGTATTTTATTATACTTACTTGTCCCAGGGGTTGCATTGCTTTGGTATGATCCAACGATGGAGGTATATCGTACTTTGTCTCTTCCTTTCTTTGTTGTGCAGTTGAAGTCGACGTGGTGTCTTGCTTCAAGAATTCTTGTATGGCTTGCTTAAATGTTTCCTTCTCGTTCTGTGCGTCAAACTGTCTCCTTGGTCTGGGCTTCTTTTTCACCCATTGGTGTTGTACTGGCTCTTGTTGAACTGCGTCGTTTCCTGTTTTGGCTCCTCCACACGTAACTATGTTGATGTTTCATCCTTCATCCCTCGCTTCAGCTGAAATCCATTGAACATTCTGGTTGTTCTGGTTCCTCTTTTCCTGGATCTTCCCTAGTAACGTAGGACATTCTTCCATGTCATGATCAGATGCTCGACAATACAAACAAGTTGTTGGTGGAAGCGGACATTCTCAGACATTCATCCTTCATCCCTCGCTTCAGCTGAAATACATTGAACATTCTGGTTGTTCTAGTTCCTCTTTTCCTGGTTCTTCCCTAGTAATGTAGGACATTCTTCCATGTCATGATCCAATGCTCGACAATAAAAACAAGTTGTTGGTTCAAATTTGTGACATACTATTGGTCCCCTACCTCTTCCAAAGCCTCCTCTCGTTCATCCTCCACCTATGTAGCCAACTCGACCTCCTCTCAGCGCGTTATACTGAGGTGCCTGAATGTACTGTGTGGTATTGTATTGAGGTTGCGTTGTGTTGTACTGTGGCTGTGCGGTATTATATGGTTGTTGCACAATATTATACTATTGTTGCACAGTGTTGTATGGGGTTGGAACTTGGTTAAATTGTGGTGCAGCTTGCCCAGTCATCATTTATGCCTGCACCCTATATGCATCTGATGTCCTCTCTCGCATCAAATCCATAGTTCTACAATCTTTGTCATCGTGGCCCACTGACTTGCAAAATTTGCAATATGAACTCTTTGGGACTGTCTAGTATTTCTGCATCATTGTGCAGTGATATGGATCGTGGCCCGGTTTCTTACAGATTTCACACCATAGTCCTCCTGTTGGTAATGGATTTGGCATTCTTGCTGCCATATACTGTGTGAATGTTGGACATTCATTCTTGTAGTGTCCTTCCATCCTGCATCTGAGACACCAAACAACTTCTTGTTTGTCCTTGCTTTTGTTCTGGTTTAGCTGGAACGTTAAGTACTTCAAATCCTCCTTCAGTTCTTCAATGTCTAGATCCATCTGTCGATATTGGTTTTCTTCCAGTTGCAGGGCTGCCTGCAAAGCCTCTGCCTGTGTTTGAAACTTTTGTTGTCGCAATGGGTATTTTAAGTGTGGTAGCAATGAATTGAAGAACATGTGCATGTGTTGCATATCGGTCATGAGATATTTCAACTTTCCTTTCAGTCGCTTGAATCTCTGGTCAATATCCCATATGGATTCTCTTGGTTTTTGTCTAATTTCTATCATCTTGTTCATGTACTGATCCTCTGAACTTAACTTCTGGAACTCATTTATCAGCAATTTCTTGATGTTCGCAATCGTTCTAGTTGTCCCTAGTGGATTGTTTGTAGCTAAAATCATATACCAATCTAGTGCATGATCCCTTAGTGTAATTACTAATTGTTCAAGTTTAGTATCTTCGTCTATGATTTGTTTTGCTTCCTAGATCTTCTCACAGATAAACAAAAAAAAATTCGGGACCTCCGACGCTTCTCCTTTGAATTCTGGTAACCTGATGGTGCGATCATGTCCTGCCATCCTGAAAACTAAACTACTACCTCCACGCAGTGTAGATACTTGACTAGTGATTCTTGAATTTGCTCCTCCATCATTTGTACCTTGTGTGGATGTACTTCCTGTTGTCTTTCTTCTTCCGAAATTTGATTGTCTAAATGGTGGTGTTCTCTTTGGTGTATTAGTCACACATGGGTTTATGGATTCCACGCTGACATTGATATGGATAAGATTGTTTCCTTCTCTTCCCACTCTTGGAACTCTCTTCTTCCTCTCATATGTTGTGCGCAGGATTTCCTCAATCTGCTCCATAGCCCGAAGATCCTCTACCTCTTCTTCATCACTTTCCAAGCCTTCCCTCGTGGCTACGACTCTCTTCTTTGTATTCACCTTGTACTGATAAGGTACTCCACTGCGCGTCTTTCCATTTGTCGCCATGATTTACTTGATCTAGTCGTCGTCTATCATGATTGGTTCCAAGGGTTCCTCCTTCTTTATCTTATCCATTCCTCCTTCCATTTCTCCTCTTTCTGTCAATGCTTCCCCCATGCACACTGGGAAGTTTGGTTGTTTGATTCCATCTTCATTACACCTTTTTTATATAGCAGTATCTTAATATAAGTATACATCGATCGAATATACATTCCTTGAGGCCCACATAGAAACTCTTGCTCCGCTACGCTGTATGAATTTGTTGTATCGACTGCAAATTCTGTTATAAAGCCTGCTACAATACTGTCGAGCCAAAAATCTACTGCGCGGGTGAATTTGTTGTTCACCTATTATAACTTCTCAATGAGGTCCACTCTAACTGTTGGATACGGTTCGTTCCGTGGTTATCCTTCAACCTTAATATCCACTCTTGCAATAAGTGTGGGAAATCACAGAAAAAGACTTTGTGCAAATCAGTAAACCTGTATTTCTCAAGATATTTGTGCGGTATTACTCGAGGGTTTCTGTTATCTTTCTGTGCAAACTCCAGCTCTTTTTTCTTTAGCCAGCTTTCAATCTCTTCTTTTGTGGGATTCCACGGTCTCAACATCCCCTTCTAGTGGCTCATTCTTTTCTCCTTCTCATAGTCCGATTCATTATTCTTTTGACCCGCCTTCTGTAGATCTTTACAGATCCCATCTACTCAATCCTATACTATTCCAACCAACAACAATGGAACCATTTGTTGGTTAATAATTATCCCTCTAAGGTTATACCTTTAACTTGTTTGACCCAGGGTTCATGTCTATTGGGGTTCCAACAAAACCTCTCAAACTATCAAACCTCCTGGTAAACCAGAAGGCAACGCAACACACAGAGTGCACTGCACAGTCTCACCCGAGATAGTCTTAATGGGTGGCTGCAATACTCATGTGTTTGCAGCCCAAGATTGAGTGGATATCTGAGAGGTGT
Organism: Picea engelmannii; assembly: GCA_009831015.1. Classification (NCBI taxonomy): domain Eukaryota; kingdom Viridiplantae; phylum Streptophyta; class Pinopsida; order Pinales; family Pinaceae; genus Picea; species Picea engelmannii. Next base: position 151,343 of record ML794811.1, on the reverse strand, counting down.
ACATTGAGAGTTATATTTTAACTTATTAATGCAATAAATTGGTATTCACGATTATGCATGGAATATAATCAACTCATTCATGTAGCATATCAACAACTACTTTAAAACAGTAAGAAAACACATGCATCCAATCACATAACATAGGTTTTACCGTGGTTCACCCCCTCCTAGGCTACATCCACAAAGATCTGGCTCTTAAGCTCCTTTATTATAACAGTTCCAAAACTACAACGACATGCGCTTTACAACTCTTCTCAGTCGGGTCGAGATCTATTGTGAGGAAGACAAGATCGCACCAGGATCCTCTGACACTCAAGATATACCCTCCTTCTTCTTCCCCAGCTCAACAACTTACAAAATTAGGTCGTATCTCAAAATATTACAACTCGATACACTATATCGGTCTCTAGCTCTCTCTCTTGTTCTCTCCTCTCTTAGCCTCTCTCCCTCATGAGACCTAGGTATCTATATTTATACATTTATGGTTCACCAACCATTATAGTGTATTACAAAAACCCTAATCCTAACGTCGTTAGGTATTCCATGCATGCCCGCGTGTTGCTCTTCCTTCTAGTTGTTGCTTTCCTCGTGCATGCCTTCTTTCCCAAAATAGTCTTTCTTTCCACTTTGTCCTGCTTCCAACGGGTGCTTACAAACACATGACAGGTTAGAGAAACATTCTCTCTAGCCTTACATAAAAGAACTTTCCCCATAAAGTTACACTTGTAGATGATTACGAGTACCCTATCAAAGGAGTGGGAAAGTCCAACTTGATTCAGAGACCCCAATGAAGATGAAGGATGTACTATATGTACCAGGTTTGACGAATAATTTTCTTTCTATCTCACCTTTAGATAAGAAAGGATTCAAGGTTGCATTCATAGACGGTGAAGTTCTCATGTGGCCTAAAGGAAAAACCATAGAAGATGCAATTGTTATTGGAACAGAAGAAGATGTCATGTATAAATTAAAAGGTCACTCAAATGCAACCTTAATTCACTCCACTGAGAGTCTGTGTGAACTTTGGCATAGAAGACTAACTCACATTAACTACAAGGCCTTACCATATGTGATCAAGGCATTTACACGTCTACCATATTTCAAGTTTGACCATGAAGGTGTGTGCAAGGGATGTGCATAAGGAAATAACATCAAGAATCATTTCCCGAAGAGAGACAGTAAAGAAGGAGTCTTGGATCTCACCCACTCAGATGTGTGTGGCCTAATGTCATCCACCTCTCTTAGTGGGTATGTATACTATGTATCATTTATTGGTGACTATTCTCATAAGACTTGGGTTTACTTCTTGGAATCAAAATATGAAGTGCTTGGGAAATTCAAGGAATTCAAAGCCTTGATAGAGAATCTCTCTAAAAGAAAAAATCAAGATACTCAGGTCAGATAATGGAGGAGAATACAGCTCAAAAGAGTTTGTAATATTTTTCAAAGATGTCGGGATTAAGAGGGATCTCGCCACTCCCTACAATCCTCAACAAAATGGTGTAGCAGAAAGAAAGAACAGAACTATAATGGAAGCGGTGAAGACCATGATCCATGATCAAGATATTCCAATGCATTTATGGGCAGAAGTAGAAAGAACAACATTGTATGTACAAAATAGATTATCCCATAGTGCACTTGGGTTCAAAACCCCCGAAGAAATGTTCTTCGGAAAGAAGCCATAAGTAAGCCATCTGAAAATATTTGGTTGTCTAGTGTTTGTACACATTCCGAAAGAGAAGAGAACCAAGTTGGACCCTACAGGAAATAAGGGAATATTTGTTGGATATTGTGAGGTCTCTAAGGCCTTCAGAATTTACATACCAGGTTACCATCATATTGATATCAGCAGAGATGTAACCTTTGATGAAAATACAACACTCAAGAAATCAAGGAGATGCCAGCTTGAAGAAGTATATGAAGAAGAACTTGTAACTCCCAGATTTGCAGAACCAGTGAGGGAAGTCACAGTTTCCCCCAATGAGGAGATTCTAGAAGATCATGACATGATATAATCTCAAGAACCTCCCCAAATGACGATCTCTCACAAGAGAAAGCCAGCTTGGGTGAGGGAACTAATTCAAGATGGAGAGAAGTATGGTGCCCCAGAAGAAACCATGAGAAAAGTCAAGAAACCTAAGCCATTCTCCAGTTATATGGCTTTGATGCGTGATCTCATAGAGAAGGAGCATACTTTCTTTGAAGAATCCATTTAGAAGAAAGAATGGGAATATGCCATGACAGAAGAATACCAATCCATTAGAAAGAATGATGTATGGGAAATGGTCCTTAGACCGAAGAGCAAACATGTGGTATCTTCCAAATGGATATACAAGATAAAATATGTTGTTGATGGAAGTATTGAGAAATATAAAGCAAGGTTTGTAGTTCATGGATTTTCTCAAAAGGAAGGAATTGACTATGAAGAGATGTTTGCTCCTATAGCCAGATACACTTCTATTAGAACCATCATAACTCTTGCAGCTAAGATGAAGTGGAAGTTACACCAAATGGATGTGAAAAAAACCTTCTTAAATGGTGTCATTGAAGAAGAAGTGTATATAGAACAACCTCAAGGGTTTGAAGTTGAATACAAAAAGACACATGTTTGTAGGTTGAAGAAGGCTCTATATGGATTGAAGCAAGCTCCTAGAGCTTGGTATGGAAGAATTGATAGTTTATTGACGAGCTTGGGATTTACCAAGAGTAAAGTTGATTCTAACATTTACTTCAAGGTTATGAATGATGAGCATGTTATATTGTTGTTGTATGTGGATGACTTATTCTTAATCAGAGAAGAAAAATTCATCATTGATTGTAAGAAGAAGCTCGCTGCAAAATTTAAGATGAAATACCTAGGCCTAATTCACTATTTCTTAGGTCTTGAGGTTTGGCAAAGCCCAGAGAAGATCTCCCTTAACCAAGGGAAGTATGCAATAGAAATACTGAAGAGGTTTGATATGTTGGAGTTTAAATCCTTGAACACACCCATGGAAACAAATTTGAAGCTCTTGGTTGATACTTCGTCGGAATTGGTTGATGCTACGTTGTACAAAAAGATCATTGCATTGTTGATGTATCTAATGAACACCGGGCCATATATATGTTTTGATGTGAACACCTTGAGTCAGTATCTGGTAGATCCCAGAAGTGTTCACCTTGTTGCTGCAAAACATGTGATGAGATACCTTAAGGGTACGTTGGACTTTGGTCTATGTTATAATGGAGATCATGACTTCAAACTGATTGGTTATACTGATTCAGATTGGGCTGGAAGTGTTTCTGATAGAAAGAGCACTTCGGGATGTTGTTTCAGTTTGGGGTCAGCTATGACTTCATGGTAGAGTAGGAATCAATCTAGTATTGCTCTCAGCACAACAGAAGCGGAATACATTGCTACGTGTTCCTCTAGTTGTGAATCCATATGTCTTCAGAAGTTGTTGCCATGTCTATTTTATCTAGAGATGGAAGCAACCATGATTCTATGTGATAACCAGAGATGCATAAAGATGACATAGAACCCTGTGTTCCATGACAAGTCGAAGCACATAGAAATCTGGTATCACTACATTCGTGATATGGTGTAGAGGGGAGCCATAGAGCTCCAATATGTTGACACAAATGAGCAGGTTGCAGATGTGTTGACCAAGCCTCTGTCTCGTTTAAATTTTGAGCACTTTTGAGACAAGCTTGGTATAGTATGAAAAAGACCTCCCTCGAAAGGGGGACTGATGTTGATGATATTATGGTATCCTGACCAACAATGGGTAGCTCGGTTAGGATTTTATATCCTAGGGGACTGATCATCCATGGAAATATCCTGAAGGTCTGGTAAGGATGGTCTGTCAGAGTACCTGTGCATGTATATGATAGTTGTGGTCAGTAGTGGAAGCTCCATTAGGATTTTTATAATCCTTGGGAATCTTGTGATTCCTGGGAAGATCTCAAAGGTCCGGTAAGGATAGTCTGTCAGAGTACCACATGGTAGCTCCATTAGAATTTTATATCCTAGGAAATATTATGATTCTTGGGTAGCTCCTTAGGGACTGTCAGAGTACCAAAAAATGTTGTTACACCTGCCTCATTATGCTGCCCCATGATGATGATGATGATGTTTCTCTAGCCTTTGTGCTTTGATGATGTTGTTGCTCCATCCTTCGTGATGTGATGTTGTTTTTCTAGCCTTTGTGTTGTGATGATGATGTTGTTGTTGTTGTTGATATTGTATCAGCCTCATGTTGTTATTGATGATGATGATATTAGTGTTATACTAATTGATGTTGATGTAGATGATGATGATACCATTCCAGCTCCATGTTGTGGATGATGATATTGATGATGAGAAAAAACTTCCAATGATTTATAGATATTCCAGTCAGTGTTAAATACGTTGATGATGTTTTTTCCCTCTCTCTCCAATGATGTTGTATTGTAAAATACCCTTCTTGTTAAGGGGGAGTGTTGACATATTATAACTGAAAAGAGTATTCTACCTATTATAGAGTTATTATTAATTAGATCAATCCCCTTTTGTGGATTGATCATGTCAGGCTTTGTAAATGAACAAATCCCCTTTTGTGGATTGGTCAAACCCTAATTATATGATTTTAATTAAGAAGTCTCCCCCCAAGCCTAATTAAAGTGGTTTTAGCCACTAAGAGAAGAAGTTGGCCCTGCTTGATGAAGAGACACCTCCCTAGCACCTGCCAGGCAGTATAAATAAGAGAGGTTAGCACCTCATTAGCTCAATCACTCAAGTCACTCAACAAGTGTGCAAGTTTGGAGATAGTTGTAGTTGGGAGAAGAATAAGAGAGAGGTGCATTGCTCAGTATTGGTTATTCTCTAGTGTTTGGTCTTTTATCTTGGCATTGTATTGGAAATATATATTAAGGAAGTTTTTGTTGGTTTTTCTCCCCCATGAGGGTTTCCCAGGATAAATTTTGTGTATCTTGTGATTGTGTTTCTCTCAGTGATCCTACCTATGCTATTTTTATATAGTAAATTGAAACAAAACTTAATAGTTTCTCTAAAATTAACAATCACAACCCAACATGCATAGAGTATCTCTTCCACATCATGACTTATGAAACAAAATCGACAACCAAATACCCACTATGGACTCTTAGACTTTTGTGCAAGCACACTTAATTCCCCATAATCCATTACAATATCTTATTGCAATAGACTCAATGAAATTAATTGTGATAGCCTTGTTAGCACTCTATAAATTTGTTCGATTGATAAAACAAACAACAGAGGTAACCTACAAACCACTTTAGAGCTGGGTAATAGCCTGCTCACCTCAGAGAGGGATCTCTCATGTCACTTGGTCTTTAATAGATGTGTTTTCTTTAACAAATCACTTGCTAGGTTTTGTTTCTTTGAAGGGTTTTTATAAGTTTTTTGGCAAGGAAGGCGAGGGACACTTATGGATATGGAGTCAAACTTCTGAAAGTGAATGGAAGCACTGACTGGTCGATATAACTCTCCAGAGGATAAAGGCTAAATGAGGTGATAAGTATGAGTCATAAATTGTAATTTGCAAAGTGTAAGAAGAAAGGAAAAACATATAATTGTATCAGAGCAATAAATAAATGAATTCTAACTTAGCTAGGAAGAACTTAACATAGTTTAAATTGCTTAAGTCGAGAGCATCACAAGATGAATTATGGGCCTTTAACTATCCAATTTAAACATAAGATAGTGTAAATTAAATCATAAATACAAGAATTACATACAAAGAGATAAGACAAAACTGAGACCACCACCATTAGAATCTTTTCATGGAAACTTCAAGACATCTACATGTGTATTCTATTCAGCTTCAAAAAATTAAATTCAAGTTCCAAATAGCTAAAATTGTGCCTTTTCACTTCTGTCAACCCCTAATACATTTGGAACTCCTAATATTTATACAAGTTGAGCTCCTTCAGTTTGAAACCGATTACAATGATCAAAATGAAACATTTCGGTTTTGAAACCATTTACAATGATTAAAATAAGACGTTTTGGTTTGGGAACCGATTACAATGATTAGCAAGGAACGTTTCTTGATCAGGATTTTGACTCCTCTGGCGCTTCAGTCTCGTTCTTTGCCACTTTTTCTGCTCCAGTCTTCCACATGATCTGCCATGTTTAGTGGCATCTAGGCATCATCTACTAGACCCTTGAAAACTGCATTTTGTCTTACCCAATCGTACTATCTCCTTCCATTGCAAGTCTGACGGGATATCATAATCTATCATTTCCTTTGTCAAGATCTAAAGGTCAATGCAAGAAGCATATGACATGACTGGTAATCCAAGTTTGACTGCTTTTAACTGATTCAGAATTTCAAAGTCTGTAATCAGATGCTCCACTAATGTAGCTCCCTTCACATTTTCCTCCAGGGTTTCAAACTTGGAGTGATACATTCTGCACTGAGTCAGGAGAGCATTGTATTATTCTTGATCATACAATTTTCTCTTGCCATCCCAAAATGGTGGAATTCCTTTGATAAACAATTCTTTGAACAAATCCTTGAACTCATGTACACTCTGTTCCATCTATGTTGCCTTGGTTTGGACTAATTTCAATAGGTTATGTTTATCAATAACCCTCCTAGCCCACATAATCAATGTGGTTCTATGTTTAACCCCAATAGTCTGAAGGTCTACAATAAGAAAAACATTGAGTAGATTTATGGCATTCTGGGCCCATTCTGATGGTTTCTTTGCTAAAGTTTCATTCACAACAGTGCACCTTCTTCTGGCTGTGATGGTTATACTATCTTTATCATTAATGAAATTCAAATATACTCTGAACTTGGCAGCTACAGTAGCTATAGAGTCCTAGATGATGTGATTTCCCCCCTGCAACAGGCCTTTGACTCTTAACCTCATCTTCAATTTATCTATCCTTTCCTACAAGACTTCATTATCCTTTTGAAATTGAGCCATTCTTTCATCCTTTGCCTGCATCTTCTGCTTCAATTTCTTTATCCTTCCTTTTAGCCCTTTGATTTCTCCTTCTTTCAAGCTAACTTGTGACATAGCCTGGACAAGCCCTTCAGTGTTTGACCCAAGTTCTGCAATAGGAGTTGGAACTACAACCTTGTTTAGCAATTCTGTCTGCTCTTGTGACCATGTCACATTTTCTCGTTCTAGCTACAACACCCTATATTTGTATTCCAATGTCTCTTGACGAAGTGTTTCCTTTTCCTGTTATAGAGCAACCAATTTTGTTGTTTGTGGATGCTTTGTAGCAGATATGTTCAATTTCTTCTTCAGAATTTGAATTAATTTATCTTTCTCATCCAATGAGGATTTCAACCCTTGGGGGCATTCATATTCCAACCTCTTGACCTGAGACTGCCAAGCTCTGCTAAATGGTTTTTCCTACCTCAACTGTCCTTCCAATTTCATTGCATAAGATGACAATTTTGAATTCTTCAAGCTTCAACTCAGGTAATCGGAATACAACATATCACGGGTGTGCTTATGGAATTTAACTTTGTCTGGAGCATTGATGTTGTCATATATTATAATTATCTCAGAGACCTTGTCTTCAACTGCAACTACAATGTTAAAGGTTCTCTTTTCAACATCCTTTACTGTGAACAGAGAAGATTTATGTTGAGAAATCTTTTCCACTTCAGGGACTAAATCCCTCATCTCACCCAGAGCAATGTTTTCCTTCTCAGCATATTGTTTTGCCAAATCTTCTTTAGATTGATAAACTACCTCATATGTTCTATCAAGGATATATTTTTTGTTGCTAAAGGTTCTTGAGATGCCTTCACTTTGGAGTTTACTTCCTTTTTCAACCTCTGCGGTGCTAGTACCAATTTCCACCATATCTATATTTACTTGTTCTCTGGGCGCTTCCTCTTCTAAATCCACTATCTGTGGAGATTGTGTAATCTTCATCTTCTTTGGGGCAGTTTGCTAGTCATTGATGCCCAGGGCCTCTGAGCTACTTCTCTTGTTGTAAACACTTATCTTAGGAACTTTGACTACCAGTTTCTGAGAATCTTGTTGTATTTGACTTTGTTGCAGGGTTTCCTCCACTTGTTGTGTTTGAGTTGGTTGCAGGATTGCTTCCACATCAACATAGACTTCTAGATTTGCCAGCTTATCAAAACCCTCAACATGTTCATGCTCATAAGGGGCCTATTTTTTCATCAATCTTCTCTTGGATATGATTTGGTGTGGATCGTATCTTCTTCCCTGTAGCTGTGCAAAACCAAACTCTTTGATCTTTTCTTGAACTTGAGACAAGCATGATCTGGTTTAGATAATGAAGGGGCCAATTATAAAAGGGAACTTGAGGTTGGAGGCTTTGTGCAACTTCAAGAAATGCTCTGTCTCAGATATAGTTCTCCTCCTGATGAATTCAAGGGCAAAGATTCTAGGGGTCAGAAAAATAGGCAATAGGTAAGGGGATTCATGGCAACCATAAACACAGATTACTATTGAGTGCATGAATAGTACCCAATTCCCCACTATGTTCTTTGGATTTGGTTGTAAATAACTCCTTGTGTCATCCAAAACTCTAGGTAGGCTTGTATTGAAAATCAAACTATAAACTCTAGACATGACTTTGTTTATGAAGATAAGTAATGTAATTCTTTTACACTCAGTTGACACAAATGTTGCTTAAGGAAATTCCTTCTTGTTGGTTTCTAGGAAAATTCTCAACAAATATGTGTAGTATCTAAAATGTCTTAGAGAACTAAAATTCACTAGCTGTTTATGGATGTTATCAGCTAGGAACTGATCAAAAATGATACAGACTGACATACCAGACTCTGACTTAAAAAAGGTCAAAAGGAAACCAAGCATGACTTCAACCACATATTTGTCATTGTCTAGACCTAAAACTTGACTCAACAGGGAGCAGACCCATTAGACTTCAATAACCATTATATTCACATTCATTGGCAAAGACAGACCCTCTGAAAAATGTTCAGGTTTGATAATTGTCTATAAAAACAGATCTCAGACCTCTGATGGACATTATCTATATACCCTAATTAGATTCTCTTCATTGAAAGGTTCAGAAATTGCGGAAAAGGACTCTGGTATACCGAGGGACTCTCAAATTGACAAACTTTCTATTCTACACAAGACCTCGGACCCTCGTTTATTCACGGCGACTCTTTCTTCATGGAATAATGTTTGACTCACCAACCTATAAACTCAGAAAATGGGAAATAAATTTCAACAACATAAGGGACTATGTTGGCCTAGAATGATTCAAGGAATGGTATACACCTTCCTACTCTATCGGGTAGGTTTCTCCTGGACACAGAAATAGAAGTAATAGTGATTTTGGTATAAAAAATATCTGAATCTTGGTCAATTAAGGCTTCTTCATTTGCCACAGAATCTTGTTCTACTACTGAGGTTATGATAGGATCCATGGTTGTGATGAAAAATACCTGGAAACTAGCAAAAATGGCGTGCAGTTGGTGTATTTTTGAGCTGCAGTTGAAAGATGGTGGTCGCGCTAAGGTTTTAACGGTCCAACATTCAAAATAAAATAAAATAATTGACAAAATGCCCTTTTATACTTTTCCACTTTTGGGGGGCATGAGAAAGTGGTTTGGGGCAACCCTCTTTTCATCCCAAAATGCACCTGGTGGTGCCATGTAACCCCGAACGAAAACCATGGTTTAAATTTTGGGCATGCTCTCCAAAATTAATCCCCGCGCAACTTCTCCCCCTGAAATCATTCTCGGTCGTTGATCTTGAGAAATAAAAATCCACGATGCATCGAGTCCCATTAGTTCAGTGATCCTACTAGATTCAGCACTTTCCTTTTCATCTTTAGCCCCTTTCCTAGTTTATCATGCTTCCAAACCAGTTTAGCATCCCGCTAGATTCTGAAATCTAGTTTTCGCACAAAAAATTTAATGGTGACTAACATTGGCTCCAACTGGGGATGCTATCATCCCAATGAGGTAGAAAAGAACGACAAACCAAGTTCCCTTCCATTGGGATTTATTTCACTCGTGCAACTAATTCGATCAACATCTATTTCATGAAACTTCGTTCATATAACTCAAATTATACTCAGCATAAAATTAGGGCCTTCGCTTCGGGCTTCAATTTTTGTTGATTTGATTTCAATTGCTTCAATCTGGAAAACTAAAATGGTTATATACAATGAAATGGAACAGGTGAAAACTTATTTAAGAGAGATAATGCTTGAGAAACCTGCCATTCACAGGTCCCCCACCAACGAGATCTCCATTATGTTCATGTAGCATATAGGCATTATTTCCATGGTACGCCACAATTTTGAAAGGTCCCAGCCACAGAAGATCAAATTTCCCATGATTTCCTCTGTCTTCATTCTTGACATCCCATTTCAATACCAAAACCCCCACTTTGAAATCATCTTCCTTAGCATGCCTGTGAAAATCCTTTTTAATCCTGTCTTGGTGTAGTTGAGAGTTGTTGAAGGCTTTATCTCTTGTTTGTTGGACATTGATTAGTTCATTTGTCCTCCTTTGAGTGGCATCTAGTTCAACATCTTGATCCTGTAGCAATCTCATCACTAGAAATCCTAATGAAGTAGAAAAACTGCCTTTGTACCATACACAATCTGAAAGGGTGAAGTGGCAATAGACCTTTTAGTAGTGATCATGTCAGCCCATAGTGCATGGATAAGCTTATTGTGCCAAGCCTTTTTGTTATCTTACAATAGTTTTTTGATAATTCTGGTCAAACTCTTATTGGATGACTCAGCCAACCCATTACCTTGGGGGTAATAAGTTGTGGAATGGCCAAGAGTTATATTGTAAGAACTGCGAAATTTTTCCATCTTTTTGGACTTGAATGTTGTTGCATTGTCAGTAATGACTTTGATTGGACAACCAAATCTAGACAAAATATTGTTTTCCAAAAATTGAATTATAACAATATCTATGGCTTGCCTTCTAAGGCTTGCTTCAATCCAATTGGTGAAGTAGTCTGTGGCTGTCAGTATCCACTTATGTTGAGCTGAGGAATGTGGATGAATTTCTCCTATGAAATCAAGGCTCCATTCTCTAAAAGGTGCTTCAACCAAAATAGGTTTCAAAGGAAAAGGCTACAGTTTTCTCTTCCCATCAAAAATTTGGCATTCATGACAGCTTGAAAATTCTTTGTAAACATCAGAAAAAATACTAGGCCAATAGAAACCTGCCCTCAATATTTTGTGCACAGTATTTTTCCAATAATGGTGCCCTCCACAATCACCTTTATGAAACTCTCTAATGGTTTTTTCTACTTCTTCCTCTAGCAAACAAATCAGTAAGATCCCACCTGGGTCCTTCCAATATAGAGATTGATTTAGAATACAAAACTTTGTTGCTTTTAGCTTCAAAAACCTAGCCTTGGTTTTGTTCAATTCAGGAGGAGCCTGCAAATTTATTAACACATAAATAATATCAGCATACCATGGGGAGTCAAGGAATTTTTTAGATACCTGAGGAACCTTTTCTTCTTCTGACTCCGTTGATAAATTAGCAATGAAATCAATTCCCAAGAGCTCACAATTTGAATGTGTCATCATCTTTGCGAGTCCCTACCCCTTGATGAACTTTGTAGGTTTGATCTCGAGGTCATACTCCAACAACAAAGCTACCCAATTGCCCCTTTTCCCCTCAGGACCAGGCTGAGTTAAATGTCCTTCACAGAACTGTTGGGCACATAAGAAATGGTATGAAAATGCAAGATGTAAACTCTAAACTTCTTTAGGGCCTTGACCAGTGCATATGCCTTATTTTCCATGATATCATACTTTAGCGGGGAATCCCTCAATGTCCTGCTATATTAGGCTATAGGGCTCTCAAAGTTCTATTCATCTTTTTGTAATAAAACACCAACAATGGTGTGCTCTAAGGCAAAAGAAAACAATATAAAGTCTTTTGCAAAATTTGGACTGTCCAACACTAGGACTTTGGTCAATGCCACTTTAATATCTTCAAAATACTTTCTAGCTTCAGGAGTCCACTTTATCTCACTTCCTTTCCTGAGCATGTTAGTGATATGCTTTATGATTTCAGCCAGATTAGGAATGAACCTTCTTAGAAAATTTACTTTCCCTAGGAAAGAATGTACTTCTTTCTTGCTTTTGGGTGTGCCAATTTTTTGGATTCCTTCAAATCTGTTAGGATCTATTTTTATTCCCTCCTTTGAAATGATGTTACCAAGCAAATTTCCCTCCTCCATGCCAAAATTAGACTTCTTTGGGTTCAACGAGATGTCAAACTCCCTACACTTCTGAAAATCTCTCCTTGGATGCTTAAGATGTTCATCATCAGAAACTGAATATACAATGATATCATCTAAGTAAATAAAAATAAACTTTTCTTTCTCATCAACAAAGGTTATATCCATATCCCTTTGGAAAGTTTCCCCTGCATTCATGAGCCCAAAAGGCATTTTGGCATACATGAAGGTACCTCATGGTGTTGTAAAGGTTGTCTTCTCCTGATCATCAGGGTGTACCATGATTTGGTTGTACCCAGAGAAACCATCCATCATTGATATTTTTTGAGAACCAACCACCTTCTGCAGAATGTGATCCATCTTGGGCAGTGGGTAATTTTCCTTGAGAGATGCCATGTTCATATTTCGAAATTCCACACATAATCTGATATCTCCACTCTTCTTCCTAACAGGTACCAGATTATCCACCCACTTAGAAAATATCAAAGAAATTATGATCTTGGCCTCAAAGAGCTTCTTTATCTCATTTTCAATCAATGGTAGCAGCAAAGGATTAATTCTTCTTAATTTCTGCTTAAAAGGTTTATGATCTTCCTTGATTGGAATCACATGTTGAATCACCTTAGTATCATAAACCTTTAGATCTTCATAACTCCATGCAAAAACATCAAGAAATTCTTTCATTAAATTTATATACCTTTTCTTGACCTTTGGGATAAGTGTCTTGGATAGCTTCATGATCTTGGGATCTTCCTGAGTCCCAATGTTGCAATATTCAACATCTTCCTCATTAGCAGTAATTTTAGGACTTTTGGCTACATCATTGTTGTCAAAGATTTTTTCTAATGGGACCAGGCCTTTGGGAATGATGTTATTTTTCAGCTGCATTATATCCTTACCAGGAATTTGATTCTTGAAATAGCCATCATTTACGAACACAGCTACATATTCTTCACAACAACAATATTCCTCATCAATATTCAAATTTACAAATTCACCATCCATCTTAAGGAAAATTTATATTTGTTTATCATCTTCAAAAACCTGCAAGTACTTAATATTATCAGGTACTGTTGGTCTGTGCTTGACCTCAATCTCATATCCCCTATTAGGAAAAACTGGAATTTTGAAAACTAAGGCTGAAGTAGCTAGAGCATCAGCAATCTGATTCTAACCCCTTGGAATCACTGAGAGTATATTCTAAAAATTCTTCAAGAAGATCGAGCACTATATACCTATATGCTCTTAATCTAGGATGCTTTGTTTGATATATACCCTTCACCTAATTTATAATCAACTCAGAATCTCCATGTATCGTTATCCTCCTAGCACCCATTTCTTTCAAAGTCTTCAATCCCAACACTAATGCCTCATATTCAGCCATATTATTTGTGCAATCAAAATCAATCTTGTAAGAACAAATTTTTGTGGCCAATCTGGGGCGGTTAATCCACACACTAGGTCTTGCTCCTTCTCTATTGACAGCTCCATCAAAGCTCATGTTCCACATCTCATTTTCTGCATTGTTTTGCTGATATGAAAATTCCTCAGTTTGTTGATCAGATTTGTCTTTGGTATTCATAGTCGTCTCTAGCACCTTCTCTTCAAAACTCGAATCATTAAAGAAAATGGAAGAACCAATCTGAGTGTACACGGAGTAAATGGGATGGTTGTTTGGCTAGGCTTTGTTACTAAGCATATATTTGAGCAAAAAATCCCTATACAACCTCCTATCTTAGCCAAAAACAGGGATAGTGGCATATGACATATCCATTTGCAAAGTTCCTTTCATCTTTGCAACCCATGATCTAGATAACAACATGTCAAATTTAGGAGGGATATTAGCAACCACCACATCCATGACCATATTTTTTGTTGGAATTTGAGACAAATATACCACCAGATCTTTGATTAGGCCCAAGCACTTCACTTTCCTTGAATCAAAGGAGAAAAGGTCTTTGTAAGGCCTTGTAATGTCCACACCCAATTGGTCCATGACCACCTTGGGCATCAGATTATGGGATGCTCTTGAATCTAACATAACATTGTGCAAAGTCATATCATGAATCTTCAGACTAACATAGAAAAGAGGGACCTCATCAACATCACTACTCTCCTCTACATGTGGGCCAAACAAGATGGTGGGATAATCATCTTGTATATTTAAAGTATCATAAGTTTCTTCCATATTGAACATCTTAATGATCTGATTTCTATGTTGACTATTCTTTATCAGCTCATTAAATGGAACATAGATTTTAATTTTGGCCATCTCACTTTCAAGTTTAAAGGAAGATGAGGTTTTTTCTACCTCTTTGATGACTGTCTCCTTTCTTGGTTCAGGTACTTTCTTTGGAGGCTCTTCCTTCTTCTTTCATTTCTCCATAACATCCTTTGCAACATAGTCCTTTTTAGGTTGACTTGAAGAAGGTGCATTATTTTGAGATTCTTTGGTAGGATTTCCCTTTGGAGGATTTATAGGCACCTTTTTTCTTCGAAGATTATATTGTTTCTTGAATTGCATGATGGCATTCTGCAATCCTTTATGATAGCCTTCCTTTTCCATTGACAACCTTTCATCATTCTCCTCCATGAATATATCATTTGCATCCATGAACTGATCATGTTCTTCTTTAGTTAAAAATACCTATTTTTCATCACCATCACAACAATGCATATTGTCTTCAAAAGCTTCATCAAAGTTTTCATTTACATAATTGTTTTGAAAAGGAGTTCTTATTTGTTGGTCACCCTGGTTCCTCTGGTCTCTTTGTCTAATCTTTGGAACTGTTGGTCTCCTTTGATTTCTGGGTGGAAAATCAGCTTGTTCTTTGGTGTTAGGATTATTATCTAAGGACATCCTTTCCATGAGTTTCTCCATGGTCTTCATCATCAATTCAAATCTCTCTTCTGATGACTGTGAAGTTGAAGGTTGTGCCTTATCTTGAACCTTGTTTATGTCTCTATCATAATTATATTTGATCTTTCCTAAAGCCATTAGATTTACTTCAACTTCTATTGCATCACTCATCATATCATCTAGTGAATTTGATCTTCTTTCTCTTAACACCAAATAAAAATCACTTTCAAAGGAATCAACATATCTAAGTTGAGCATCCCTAGGAGGAGGTTTTACTTCAGTAGGAATTGAGTTGTAAACTTTCATAAATCTAGCTAAAAAATCTTGTACTGTTTCATCAGGTGATCTTCTCATGTTGTTGTACTGAGTTAGCAACTGAAGGGGATTTTTCTTGTCACCCCACTTTGCAAGAAAACTTGTTTCAAAGGCTGCAAAATATGGGATACTTGCTTCTAGGAGAGCTCTAATCCATTTATTAACTTCACCTACGAGAATTTATGCAAATAATCTCATTTTTTCATCTTCATGATCTACTTCTTCTAGGTCCACAAAGTCATTGAACCAATCTAAGTGTTTTTGGGATGACACATTGCTTTCAACATCATACAACTTAATCCTCTGATTATAGTCTCGGGGTAAATCAAGTAATTGAGCAGGTAAAACAGGGGGGGGAAACCTAGCTTCCATAGTTGCAGGAATAACTTGAAGTGGTTGATTGTTCTGAGTAGGAATCACAGCGGGTCTAATAGAAGCAGTTGAAATTAAATCTTGGAACCTCTTCTCATCAAAGATGATTTCATTCAAACTGGATTCAGATCTAGTTATGAATAGAGTTTGCTCAAATTTCAAATCAAAATCAAGCTATTCAATGCTTTTTACTCCATCTTTGGGCATAGATAGATTTTTGTCCAGAAAAAAAACTAGGCTTATTGGCCTTTCTTTTCTTTTGTGTACAATTTTCTCAGGGTCAGACATAGAGATTATTGCTTCTGGGTCTGGATTTCTTCTGGTATGAATTCTCTTTGGAGCTAGGATTTCCAATCAAACTAATTTATGTTGTTGGTCTCTTTATAATGGATTCATCGGGGTAAACTTAGTCTCAGCCAACAAGGTGTTTGATTAACTGTCACTCTCAGGAATCAGATCTGAAACTCAGGTCATTCTTTTCCTAGGGAAAAATTTTCAGTTTCGTCCCTGGCAACGACGCCAAAATGTTAACACTCTGTAAATTTGTTCAGCTAATAAAACAAATGAAAGAGGTAACCTAAAAACCACTTCAGATTTGGGTACTAGCCTTCTCAGCTCAGAGAGGGCTCTCTCATGTCACTTGGTCTTTAATAAATGAGTTTTCTTTAACAAATCACTTGCTAGGTTTTGTTGCTTTGAAGGATTTTTATAAGTTTATTGGCAAGGAAGGGGAGGGACACTTATGGATATGGAGTCAAACTTCTGAAAGTGAATGGAAGCACTAAATGGTCAGTAGAACTCTCCAGAGGATAAAGGATAAATGAGGCAATAAGTCTGATTTATAAATTGTAATTTGCGGAGTGTAAGAAGAAAGTAAAAACATATAACTGTATCAGAGCATTAAATAAATGAATTATGACTTAGCTAGGAAGAACTTAACAAAGTTTAAATTTCTTAAGCCAAGAGCATCACAAGATGAATTATGGGCCTTTAAATATCCAATTTAAATAGAAGACAATGTAAATGAAATCAGAAAGAAAAGAAATACATACAAAGAGAGAAGACAAAACTCAGACCACCACCATTAGAATCTTTTCATGGAAACTTCAAGACATCTGCATGTGTATTCTATTCAGCTTCAGAAAATTACATTCAAGTTCCAAATAGATAAAATTGTGCCCTTGCAATTCTTCCAACCCCTAATACATTTGGAACTCCTAATAGTTATACCAGTTGAGATCCTTCGGTTTGAAACCGATTACAATGATCAAAATGAAACGTTTCAATTTTGAAACCATTTACAATAATTAAAATAAGACGTTTCGGTTTGGGAACCAATTACAATGATTATCAAGGAACGTTTCTTGATCCATATTCTGACTTCTCTGGCACTTCAGTCCCGTTCTTTGCCACTTGTTCTTCTATGGTCTTCCACATGATATACCATATTTAGTGACATTTGGCCATCATCTACTGGACCCTGGAAAACTACATTTTTCCTTACCCAGCCATACTATCTCCTTCCATTGCAAGTCTGAAGGGATATCATAATCTATCATTTCTTTATCAGGATCTCCAAGTCAATGTAGGAAGCATATGACATGACTGGACTGATTCAGAATTTCAAAGTCTGTAATCAGATGTTCCACTAATGTAGCTCCCTTCACATTTTCCTCCAGGGTTTTGAACTTGGAGTGAAGCATTCTGCACTGAGTCAGGCGAGCATTGTATTCTTCCTGATCATATAATTTTCCCTTGCCATCCCAAAATGGTGGAAGTCCTTTGATAAACAATTCTTCGAACAAATCCTTGAACTCATGTACACTCAGCTCCATCTACGTTGCCTTGGTTTGGACTGATTTCAGCAGGTTATGTTTAGAAATAACCCTCATGGCCCAGATAATCAATGTGGTTGTGTGTTTAACCCCAATAGTTTGAAGGTCTGCAGTAGGAACAACATTGAGTATATTAATGGCATTATGGGCCCATTCTGATGGTTTATTTGCTAAAGTTTCATTCACAACAATGCACCTGCTTTTGGTTGTGATGGCTATACTGTCTTTATCATTAATGAAATTCAAATATACTCTCAACTTGGCAGATTCAACAGCTATAGAGTCCCAGATGATGTGCTTGGCCCCCTGCAACAAGCCTTTGCCTCTTAAGCTCATCTTCAATTTATCTATCATTTCCTGCAAGACTTCATTCTCCTTTTGAAATTGAGCCATTCTTTCATCATTTTTTTGCATTGCCTGCTTCAATTTCTCTATGCTTCTTTTTAGCCCTTTGATTTCTCCTTCTATCAAGCTAACTTGTGACATAGGCTGGACAAGCCCTTCAATGTTTGACCCAAGTTCTACAGTAGGAGATGCAACTACAACCTTGTTTAGCAATTATGTTTTCTCTTGTGGCCATTTCACCTTTTCTCGTTCTAGCTGCAACACCCTAGCTTTGTAGCCCAATGTCTCTTGACAAAGTGTTTCCTTTTCCTATTCTAGAGCAACCAATTATACTATTTGTGGATGCTCTGTAGCAGACATTTTCAATTTCTTCTTCAGACTTTGAATTAATTTATCTTTTTCATCCAATGAGGATTTCAACCCTTGGAGGCCTTCAGATTCCATCCTCTTGACCCGAGTCTTCCAAGCTCTGCTAGATGTTTTTTCCTGCCTCAATTGTCCTTCCAATTTCATTGCATAAGATGACAGTTTTGAATTCTTCAAGCTGAAACTCAGGTAATCCGAATACAACATATCCCTAGTATGCTTATTGAATTTGACTTTGTTTGGAGCGTTGATGTTTTCATATCTTATCTTTATCTCATATACTTTGTCTTCATCTGCAACTGTAATGTTAAAGGTTCTCTTTTCAACATCCCTTACTGCAAACACAGAATATTTATGTTGTTTCCACTTCAGGGACTAAATCCCTCATCTCACCCAGAGCTATGTTTCCCATCTCAGCATACTATTTTGCCAAATACTCTTTAGATTGATAAACTTCCTCAGATGTTATATCAAAGATATATTTCTTGCTTCTAAAGGTTCTTGATTTTCCTTCACTTTGGAGTTTACTTTCCTTTTCAACCTCTATAATGCTAGTACCACTTTCCATCATATCTAGATTTACTTGTTCTCTGGTCTCTTCCTCTTCTAAATCCACTATCTGTGGAGACTGTGTAATCTTCATCTTCTTTGGGGAAGTTTGTTGGGCACTGATGCCCAGGGCCTCTGAATTTCTTCTCTTGTTGTAAACACTTATCTTAGGAACTTTGACTACCATTTTCTGAGAATCTTGTTGTATTTGAGTTTGTTGCAGGGCTGCCTCCACTTTTTGTGTTTTAGTTGGTTGCAGGATTGCTTCCACATCAACACAGACTTCTAGATTTTCCATCTTATCAAAACCCTCAACCTGTTCATGCTCATAAGGGGCATGTTTGTTCATCAATCTTTTCTTGGATATGATTTGGTGTGGATCATATCTTCTTCCCTGTAGCTGTGCAAAACCAAAATCTTTGAGCTTTGCTTGAACTTGAGACAAGCATGATCCGGTTTTGACAATGAAGGGGCCAATTATAAAAGGGAACTTGAGGTTGGAGTATTTTCACAACTTCAGGAAATGATCTGTCTCAGATATAATTCTCTGCCTGATGAATTCAAGGGAAAAGATTCTAAGGGTCAGAAAAATATGAAATAGGTAAGGGGATTTGTTGACGGGCAAATTTGACATGTCGTCAACTGGAAGAATAGATCTGGTCTGGGATTGTCTAAATAACCCAAGTCGTTTGATGTAACCTATTATGACGGGTTTAATGGCTCCGTTAGCCAACTAGCGCCCTAAAGATAGAAAAATAAAATAAACTAACTAAAGAAAAGATTCTAACAATCGACACAATAATTACAAATATTTATCTAAGAATGTGAATATAGAAATGATTATGAACAGTTTACAAGGTTTGCATGAAATCTTGCGAAAATGATTGTTTGATAAAGTTTCTGAATCAAATATGAACAACACCTCTTTTTGGTTTTTTTTAAATATATTAAGCAAATGAATACTAAATGAATACGATTGAAACAGTGACACAAAAACAGTCAAAGCTAATTAATGTAATCATTGTTTCATTCATAAACAACTTAACTAAATAACACACAGAATAACCTGTAGCTGATCAACGAAACTAGTATTATCTTTATGTGTTGTATGAGCTCCTTCCTGTACTGTGGTTAAGGGAAACCTATAACAGAACAATACTAGCACTTCCAGAATACATTCAAAGAAGTATTTGATATTGGAGTAAATTAATAACAACAGGAAGACAATTGATTAAAAATCATGTGATCTTAAGATAATCAATATTTAAGAACGAAAGAAAACTCAATTCTGAGTATTGATATTATCCATCATTTAACATTATAAATAAATTTCACAATAATCAAATGATCGATTGATCACACCTAAAAATGGAATAATAAATTATGAACAACATATAACATTTAACAGTATGAAAACACCATATGATGACAAACTAAAGCTAAAATCAACCATAATAACATTTTGATAATACAACAATAATGAAATAATGAAATGGAATAAGCATCACACGGGTCTAAAGCCAAATATGAATTGCTTTCCCATATTCTTTCTCAAAATCACATGCCCATATTGTAGTCATGGAAGAATTTTTAAGATAATAGACGCTTAAAGATTGAAAAAATTAATACATAAATGATAACAATTAACCATGTATTGATCAAATAGACTAAAGCTAATTTAAATCAATGCATAATCAATTATTCAAAGAATATGAAGATATTATAATGAAAATAAAACCATTTTACTCACAGGACAAAAACCATTAAGCAACCTAGAATTCCATATTCTTCTTTGAAAATACTCATCCATTCTCCCAAAGATTCCAACCATCCGTTACTCCATTTGAAAAGAAAAAAGTTTACAAAAGAAATAATATACAAAAGATAAAGGATAAAAATCCTCCTCTCAAATTCTTCGATTCTTTTGGCTCTGAACTTTCTCATATATTTATACAATGAATGAACAGTTTGGGCGTCACTATTAATTTTCACCACCTGAAATTTGTCTCGTAAAGAGACATCAATATCTCTCAAATCGTGCATTTTTTTGGGCAAATTTCTAAGCGAAAGGTAAATGGGTCCATTTGGGTTCTGGGTTTTCAACCGTTTCTTCAAATTCTTCACGGTTTGTCTGCAATCAGTCCTGCAAAATTGTCTGTCTGATCTTGACGCCTTTCTAAATTTTATCTGTTGTTGCTCATAAAATTATTTGTAGCAATCCAATATTATTTTTGGATCAATCATCTTGAAAGTATTTGGATAATAAAATCAAGCCATGATCAAATCCATATCAAATATTTGATAATAGAAACATGTGAAACAAAAAGAAACCTAAATTAATAACCTAAAAATTGTGAATAAAACAAAATCTAGAACAATAAAATCAAAAATGAATTTAAACTAACTATAAGTTCTAAACAAACATTGTTTATAATTTCCTTTCAAATATGATCTTAAAATTCTAGAAGCTTCAAGTTAATGGAAAAGAGAAAAATACTAATTTTGTTTTTTTACAAAATCAAACAAATGATAGATAATTATTTTTTTATTATTATTAATTTTATTTTGAAATGAGATGCAAAATGAAAAAAAATTAATTAATTAATTAATATCACCAAATGATTTTATGAAAATGAGAAACCAACCAAGATATTATTTGATGAAGTGTTGAACACATTATTCAAAATAGTCAAACTTGCTAATGAGCAAAAGAATGAACACATAATCATAATTTAAACGAAAGTAAACAGTTGATAAAAATTAATGTTTTTGTTTAAATTGAGATTTCTATGCTCGTTTCTAAATTTTGACATATACTCTTGTAATGAATGTCTCATACTATAGTGAATGTCTTAAGTTTGTCTCAAAGCCAACCAAGGTATGGAACTATTTGAAAAGGTTGATTATGTAGCTCATTATAATTATCAAGATTCCAATGGGGGCCCTCTAAATTTTATAAAACTTTAGGGGGAGTTGTTGGAGCCCAACAAATGACGACTTACTGGGTGAAGCAGTTATCTCTGATCTGGTAAGATTTCATCTCAGGAAGAAAATAATAAGACAGATAAAAGGATTTAAGCTCCCTGAAATAAATTCACTCTCACGCCATATAGTATTAGGATAAGTTCAATGTTATAGCCAGACAATAGAATTTTATTTGCAAAGGATTATAACCTGAAATAATGTCTTAATCAAAGAGTCACGATGTTTATAAAAGAACTTCAATATCATTGACAAAGCCATTGCTGCCAGCAGGCATCCATAGCCTCGACAGGGATGTCATTTAACCCACTCAAATGCTTTAATCCCATCCAATAGTTGTATCCACATGATGTATACTTCCATAAGAGTTAATTTAAAAACATATACCTACTACCTCTCGACCCGACATTGCTTCGTTGCCAGCAGGCCTGTTCAGTACCTCGACGAAGTTGTCTTGGTATCATGTGTGCATTTACCCGCTGCCAGCGAGCCTGTTCAATACCCCGACGGGTTTACACACACTTCCCACACTTAAATGATTCCAACCCTCTTATGCCACTTTTAAATAATAATACAATTATAGATTTCTTGGTGACAAAGAGAGTGGGGTGATATTGGAGGTTAATTGCAATACAAGTGAATAGTTTATTTATTTTCTTTCAAAACTGGAAGTTTTATCATGGTTTAGAGATTTTAGATTTCCTTTAAGAAATCATCTAGATAATGGGGAAGCACTTAAAAGTGATTCCTTAAGAATATGGACAGCATAAAAAGTTTAAAGATCATCGTAATTCTCAAAGATTTAAACCACATCTCTGGTATAATACTTTGACAAAGACAATTTGAGGACAAAATGAAAGTGACAATTGACTTAAAAATCAATTGTCTGAGCTATATCTTAATATCATGACCTTTTGAATTATTTCAAATTGCTTGAAAAACACAAGTCTTAAAATGAATGCTTCCTTTGACAATCGCTCCTTGATCAGAAAAATATTGATTCAAAAAGACAAACAAGAAGAAAACTCATTCAAATCAATCAAAGAAAACAAAAAAACACACAGCAAACCAAATCAAATTTTATTAATGGGATTCAAAATCAAAAGTACACAAAATCAAAACAACAAAAGAAAACTTTTTAGGAAACGATTTTGGCCAAAGATAAACTTGAGCTTTTTGATCCACTAGCATCTCACTATAAAATAAAGGAAGATCTAAATCAATAAAATATAATGTGCTACCAAGTTCTTTTCTTAAGATAGTGATGTGTGAGATGCTACTTTGACCAAGCATTATTATTAAAACTAAAAGAGACTAAAAGAAAATAGAAAAATCTTTATTAAGATGAGTGCAGTCGTACTCGTGGCACCTTGGGTCAAGGTTGAATTGATAGTTCAAATTTACTTATTTTTTTACTTTCCATTTAAAATTTTCATGATGATACTGTGTTTTTGAAAAGAAATATTCAACGAAAAACGGAGAGAAAAAGATTTAAAGTGGAATTCCCTAACAAAATTCATATTATGGTTCTCTTGGTGTGCCCTCTCGTGTTCATAACTGCATTATTACAAAAAGAAACATTGAGAAATAAAACTAAAAGAAAACATACTCCTAAACCTACTCTAACTACTAAACAAATCAAAAATACTAAGTGAAATCATGCTTCCAATGTATCCATCGGAGTAACTCCAATCTTGCAATGTAAACAAGATCAAATATCACTAAAAAAAATGGTAGTATATCGAAAAATAACAAAAATAGATCATACTTACCTTTATCATCATCATTTAAAAACAAAGCAAGCATGACCTTACCATTCCCTTGAACATTCTTTTTGTATGAATCCTCTAGCCATTCTGCAATTTTTTTATTATATGGGTCACAAAAATATAAAAAATTGAGATTATGGGGACCTCACATAACCATCGGCCTAAACCGAAGTGCCCCATCCTCCTGACAATTTTCCTTTCATTCCATATTTTCTCCATCTGGAGGATATAAAATGAGTGTGTTGAAGTTACCTCCTTGATCTCTAAATAAAGCGAAGATAATCTTATCATCCCCTGGGAACTTTTCGAGATATGAATACTCCAACCAATCTGCAATACTATCATGATACATGCAATTACTGACATCGTATGGTTTGAAAGAATTCACATGCGACAAATATTCCCAGTGAGAATAAAGTATTAGACTATCAGGGAAAGAATCTTGTAAAAAGGTCGGATCAAGATGGCGAGAACTTATCATGTTACTCGATCAGAAAAGAAATGTATCATTCTCTTTAAACTTTCCATTGAGCTTAAATACTTCAAGATTAACTATTTGAGGTGGACTAAATGGAACGAACAACATTTATGAATAATCATCATTGGTAATAATATTTGGCTGATTATACTTTTCAACCTCAAATAATTCATCATGGAAAAATCTAGATTCTTCTTTAATCACAAATTGAGATGAATCAATGGAAGATGCAATTTGAGACTCTTTCAAATCATTTCTTCATTTACCCACAAATAATTGATGAGAATAAGAATTGATATGTTCATGGGTAGAATTATTTTCCTCTTTATCTTTTATTCGATAATCTCTTTGTACCTGATTATATAATGTTGAATTCTCTCCAATGCAATATGGAACATGCAATTGCACAACATTAGGATCAAAAACATCGGGGTACAAGGAATAATATGTAGAAGAATTGAGGAGACGAAATGCATCTCTTTAAATGATAGGTATATACGTTTCAAAATATGGTTTTGTTCCCTCTCCTTGTATAAACTGATCAACCTCTGTTGTATTCTCTTTTAAAGAATACGAGACAGTTTCTAAGAGACAATTTGGTTCATTATGTAAGGGAAAATTTGAGAGCAAATCACTTGATATAGAAGGTTGATTAATAGTTTGCCTAATGATTTTGTCTCCCACTGATTGATCATGGATCTATTCAACTAAATTAGGGGAATATTTATCGTCCACATGATTATCAACTTCACATTCTGCCTCTTTTACTTTAGAAACTGTTATAAAATCTATGAGAGTGTGACAACTGTCATCTTTTAAAGTAAAGGTTCCTTCTTTGATAGGAGGAGACATTGTTTGCAAAGAATGATTAGATGTGACAATTGCATTATGTGGTTCGTGATTTGCCAAAATGAAAGAAGTCGACAAAAATTGTGGTGCTTCAAAATCTTCAAGATCAACATGAAAATTTGAACCATCTTGAGATTGAGTGTTAGTGCTCAATTCAGATTGGTTAACAATTAATTGATCTTGCTTGTCTGAAAGAGAAACGAGATATTCAAACCACTCATTAATAAGTGGCATTTCTTTCAAAGGGAATCTAGTACAAACATGGATTAGCCTACTTCCAAAATCATTGAATGATTCACCATTTTCTTTCCTTAAACAACTTAATTCTTCACTTAATTCATCATAATCATAGTTGTTAAAATCTGATAAAAACTCAAATACAAACTCAAACAAAGAATGAATAGAACTAGCCTGAAAAGATTCAAACCAAATTTTAACCCAACCTAGAAAAGTGAGAGCGAACAATCTTCATGTAACATTAGAATCAGTGATCTTATGTCTTAAACACTTATAAAAAAATTTAGAAATATGGTCTACTGCAGATGTGTTCCCTTCACCATCAAAGGTGAGTTTTGAAAAGAGATCAGCTGTCTTGTTGGAAATAATTGGTAGTGAAACATTAAAATCATGTTCTGACACAGTGATTTGGGCAGGAGCCATTAATAATTTGAAGAAATTGACTCCAAATAGTTAGTCTTCCTTGTAGTGCATTATAAGATGACACAAGAGAAAAATTTATAAATCTGGAATTATGGCAGGCTGAGGGGTAAAACATTTATTCATTAAATCGACTCAAGCCCTCCTTCTAGCACCATTTGTTGACGGGCAAATTTGACATGCTGTCCACTGAAAGAATAGATCTGGTCTGGGGTTGTCTAAATAACCCAAGCCATTTGGTGTAACCTATTCTAACGGGTTTAATGGCTCCGTTAGCCAACTAGGGTCCTAAAGATAGAAAAATAAAATAAACTAACTAAAGAAAAGATTCTAACAATCGACACAATAATTACAAATATTTATCTAAGAATGTGAATATCCAAATGATTATGAACAGTTTATATACAATTTACAAGGTTTGCATGAAATCTTGCGAAAATGATTGTTTGATAAAGTTTCTGAATCAAATATGAACAACACTTCTTTTTGTTTTTTTCTAAAGATATTAAACAAATAAATACTAAATGAATACGATTGAAACAGTGACACAAAAACAGTCAAAGCTAATTAATGTAATCATTGTTTCATTCATAAACAACTTAACTAAATAACACACAGAATAACATGTAGCTGATCAACGAAACTGGTATTATCTTTCTGTGTTGTATGAGCTCCTTCCTGTACTGTTGTTAAGGGAAACCTATAACAGAACAATACTAGCACTTCCAGAATACATTCAAATAAGTATTTGATATTGGAGTAAATTAATAACGACAGGAAGACAATTAATTAAAAATCATGTGATCTTAAGATAATCAATATTTAAGAACGAAAGAAAACTCAATTCTAAGTATTGATATTATCCATCATTTAACATTAGAAATAAATTTCACAATAATCAAATGATCGATTTATCACACCTAAAAATAGAATAAGAAATTATGGATAGCATATAACATTTAACAGTATGAAAACACCATATGATGACAAGCTAAAGCTAAAATCAACCATAATAACATTTTCATAATACAATAATAATGAAATAACAAAATGGAATAAGCATCACACGGGTCTAAAGCCAAAGATGAATTGCTTTCCCATATTCTTTCTCAAAATCACATGCCCATATTGTAGTCATGGAAGAATTTTTAAGATAATAGACTCATAAAGATTGAAAAAAATAATACATAAATGATAACAATTAACCATGTATTGATAAAATAGACTAAAGCTAATTTAAATCAATGAATAATCAATTATTCAAAGAATATGAAGATATTATAATGAAAATAAAACCATTTCACTCACAAGACAAAAGTCATTAAGCAACCTGGAATTCCATATTCTTCTTTGAAAATACTCGTCCATTCTCCCAAAGATTCCAACCATCCATTACTCCATTTGAAAAGAAAAAATTTACAAAAGAAATAATATACAAAAGATAAAGGATAAAAATCCTCCTCTCCAATTCTTCGATTCTTTTGGCTCTGAACTTTCTCATATATTTATACAATGAATGAACAGTCTGGGCGTCACTATTAATTTTCGCCACCTGAAATTTTCCTCATAAAGAGACATCAATATCTCTCAAATCGTGCATTCTTTTGAGAAAATTTCTACGCAAAAGGTAAATGGGTCCATTTGGGTTCTGGGTTTTCAACTGTTTCTTCAAATTCCTCACGGTTTGTCTGCAATCAGTCCTGCAAAATTGTCTGTCTGATCTTGACGCCTTTCCAAATTTTATCTATTGTTGCTCATAAAATTATTTGTAGCAATCCAATATTATTTTTGGATCAATCATCTTGAATGTATTTGGATAATAAAATCAAGCCATGATCAGATCCATATCAAATATTTCATAATAGAAACCTGTGAAACAAAAAGAAACCTAAATTAATAACCTAAAAATTGTGAATAAAACAAAATCTAGAACAATAAAATCAAAAATGAATTTAAACTAACTATAAGTTCTAAACAAACATTGTTTATAATTTCCTTTCAAATATGATCTTAAAATTCTAGAAGCTTCAAGTTAATGGAGAAGAGAAAAATATTAATTTTGGTTTTTTACAAAATCAAACAAATGATAGATAATTCTTTTGTTTATTATTATTACTTTTATTTTGAAATGAGATGCAAAATTAAAAAAGAATTTAATTAATTAATATCACCAAATGATTTTATGAAAATGAGAAACCAACCAAGATATTATTTGATGAAGTGTTGAACACATTATTCAAAATAGTCAAACTTGCTAATGAGCAAAAGAATGAACACATAATCATAATTTAAACGAAAGTAAACAATTGATAAAAAATAACATTTTTGTTTAAATTGAGATTTCTATGCTCGTTTCTAAATTTTAACATATACTCTTGTAATGAATGTCTCATACTATAGTGAATGTCTTAAGTTTGTCTCAAAGCCAGCCAAGGTATGAAACTATTTGAAAAGGTTGATTCTGTAGCTCATTATAATTATCAAGATTCTAATGGGGGGCCTTTAAATTTTGTAAAATATTAGGGGGAGTTGTTGGAGCCCAACAGGGTTCATGGAAACCCTAAACCCAGATTATTGTTGAGTTCATGAATAGTACCCAATCCCCCACTCTGTTGTCTGGATTCGGCTGTAGATAGCTCCTCATGTCATCCAAAACTCTAGGTAGGATGGTATTGAAAATCAAACTATAAACTCTGGACATGACTTTGTTTATGAAGATAAGTAATATAATTCTTTTACACTCAGTTGACACAAATGTTGCTTCGAGAAATTCCCTCTTGTTGGTTTCTAGGAAAATTCTCAACAGATATGTGTAGTATCTGAAATGTCTTAGAGAACGAAAATTCACTCGTTGTGTATGGATGTTATCAGCTAGGAACTGATCAAAACTAATACGGACTGACAGACCAGACTCTGACTTAAAAAAGGTCAAAAGGAAACCAAGCATGAATTCTACCACATGTTTTTCATTGTCTAGACCTAAAACTTGACTCAATAGGGAGAAAACCCATTGGACTTCAATAACCATTATATTCACATTCATTGGAAAATACAAACCCTCTGAAAAATGTTCAGTTTTGATAATTTTATGTAAAAACAGATCTCGGACCTCTGATGGACATTCTCTATATACTCTAATCTTCTTCTCTTCATTGAAAGGTTTAGAAATTGCGGAAAAGGACTC
This sequence comes from Picea engelmannii, assembly GCA_009831015.1. Lineage (NCBI taxonomy): Eukaryota > Viridiplantae > Streptophyta > Pinopsida > Pinales > Pinaceae > Picea > Picea engelmannii. Next base: position 122,581 of record ML794811.1, on the reverse strand, counting down.
TGGTATACCGAGGGACTCTCTAATTGACATACTCTCTATTCTACACAAAACCTCGAACCCTCGTTTATTCACAATGACTCTTTCTTCATGGGAATACTGTTCGACGCACCAATCTATAAACTCGGGAAACGAGAAAGCAATTTCAACAGCATAAGGGACTATGGTGGCCTATAATGCTTCAAGGAATGCTATACACCTTCCTACTTTATCGAATAGGTTTCTCCTGGACACAAAGATAGGAGAAATAGTGATTTCGTTATAAAAAATATATGAATCTCGGTCAATTAGGGCTTCTTCATTTGCCACAGGATCTTGTTCTGCTATTGAGGTTATGATAGGATCCATGGTTGTGATAAAAAATACCTAGAAACGATAGAAAATGGCTTGTAGTTGGTGTATTGTTGAGTTGCAGTTGAAAGATGGTGGTCATGCCAAGGTTTTAACGGTCTAGCATTCAAAATAAAATAAAATAATCGACAAACTCCCTTTTATACTTTTCCACTTTTTAGGGCCATGAGAAAGTGGTTAGGGGAAACCCGCTTTTCATCCTGAAATGCACCTGGTGGTGCCATGTAACCCCGAATGAAAACCATGGTTTAAATTTTGGGCCCGCTCTCCAAAATTAATCCCCGCGCAACTTCTCCCCCGAAAATCTGTCTCAGTCGTTGATCTTGAGAACTCACGATCTGCGATGCATCGGGTCCTATCAGTTCAATGCTCCTGCCAGATTTAGCACTTTCCTTGTCATCTTTAGCCCCTTTCATAGTTTATCATGCTTCCAAACTAGTTTAGCGTCCCACTAGATTTTGAAATCTGGCTTTCGCAAAAATAATTTAATGGTGACTAACAAGCTTGATGAAAAAAGAAGAGAAACAAGGAATCTAGCAACAATGGTCTACAACTCTTGATAATAGCACAATATATCAGAATTAACTCATTGACTTAACAACTAGGAAACCCTTCCCTATTACATATTCTCATATTAATGGCTTTTCCTCATGTGCTTCTTGACTTCTTGAGTCTACTATTATCTTTTCATGATTTCGCTCCCACTTTGCATGCGCTTGAGGCTTCTAGATATTTCCACTTGCTAGTCCAGTTGGTGCATGAATTATTTCTACCGTTTTCACGCTTATGGTTAGGTTTCCACTCATCGTAGCTACTTTCCACTACTTCTATCCTTTCGTTACCCTGCTATGTTTTTTCTGCAAAACTGAACTTCCTCCAAAACAAAGGGCCCAACAACAAGCCTAGATCACAAACCAACTATCATGGGGCTGGGGATCCAGGTTGAGTTGCGGAATCTCAACATCCTCAGCAGCGTGTGGTACCGACGCCTTTCACTCGATGGTAAGGCCAAACCGAAGCACTTAACCCGGGATATGCCTAACACTTAGTCTTGTTTCCTTACTTAACTTATGTTTGCAAGTCTTATACTTAATTATCTTCAACAACAGTAAAAGAAGCATTCATACAAGTACAAAATGAAACTACTTGTGGGTGGCCAAACCAGCCTAACACCAGAAATATGATGTAAAACAAAAGTGTGTTAAGCTCAATTTGTGCCACACAAAGAAAGTCTGCAATGGGGAGCTTTCGTTAAGTTGCAAATAACCTGTTGTGAAAACTCAAACTCTTCCTCGACGGGTTAGCCAATGCACTCCCTTCCTCCACAACCGCAGCTATAAGACTTGTACGAAAATCTCATCACCTTGCTTCATAGTTGAATAGCTTATGTTTTTACTCAGACCAACCAACTTGCAATTCCCAGACTTAACCAAATCTCATATGGCCTCCTTGTAACCAAAGTATTTTGATCTAGCCAATATGCCCTAACCAAGTGGTCTCTTGCCTCTTTGCTTTCTTGCTCCTTTTCGAATAGCTTGCCTTGCTCGGTTTATATAAGACGCCAAATGGGCACACCCTCCCTCTTCTCCACAATTCCATGTCCACATTTGTGAATCCGACGTGCATTGTGGGTGTGTGTTTCCATTGAACGTGCCCCTCTAACTCGGGTCGACTTCTCACTTCACGAAACCGATGTCTTCCATGGGTGTGTGCCCATTTGACGCACTCCACCCACTCTAGTTGACTTATTCATTTTCGCATTGCGGGCACCCAAGCCAATACTCCGTTACATATTCAGTCTGTTTATTGCTGGCATTTGCAACACTCTTCGTTTGTTGGAAAATCCCCTTGGTGCACGCTCAAGGAGTGGAGCATCACCAACTTCGTTTGGTTGGCTCGCCCAAAGCCTCCAAGTCACTCTTTCCCACATCTGTTCGGTTGGGTGCTCTTGCTTCCAACGCACCTGTCCATTTAACCATTTGTCTTCGGTGAGGGTGCCCATGTCCACCATGGGGTGCCCAAATTCATTTTCCTTTAGTTTCTTCAGTGAGGGTGCACATGATCACCATGGGGCGCCCACTTGCTCGCATTCTTCAACAAGTCTCTGCACATAACTCCTTTCACAAGTCATGGGCATGCGAAGTCATATTTGGCATGGTAACACACCCAAAGACTCCCACTTCATCTATAAAGTGATCGAGCACCCTTCAAATCGCTCGGTTTGTCCATCTCGTCACATGGAAGGAGCGTGTGCACTCAGGTCCACTCCTGAGGTGTTACATGCTCCCCCACTCAAAGTGTTTTATGTCCTCGGCAAACCCAACATACTTCTTCTATCGTGATCACCACCAATGCTCATATATACCTCAAATTGTCCTCTGCATATGCACGCCATGTTTCACATTGATCTGGGAAAAGCATCACCTTTGGCCACAATGTTACATGTCATTTCTTCCTGCAGCGATGAATACCAAGTTTTCCTAAGTCTTGAACTTCTCACGACCTTCGTTGTATCCAAAACCAACCCAAGTTCATGGTTCCGCACATAGCTATAGCTCCCACATATTAGACTAGTTGGGTGATCAGTATGGTTGTTGCGTCTAATCTACAAGTATGCATTTCTCCACTTTCCCAAATTGTGTCTCTCAATTCAATCCTCAAGCTCCAAGCAAAGTTCCTCACCCTTGCCAAAATTTCACCAAGTCTTCAACTTGGTTTCACAACTTTTGTCTGCACCTTCATGTACTGAATTATCTTTTCGCAATCAAACTAATCTTTGTCTTTGCTCCAAGTTTTTCACTTCAATTTTTTTCTACGACACCTCTTCACCAAGGCACCAAGGCCACACTTCCCACTTCTTGGCAGCACGTCCAACCTCCAAGCTCAACAGACCAAATATTCCCGGAAGCCACCACCAAGGCTTTGGGAAAACGATGTGTCTGATCTATGTTCCGTCCGAAAATACCTTAGGACCAATCCAATTTCCTTCAGTGAGTAGCCCAACTTCTCAAGTAATTCTACACTAAGCTCAAAATCATAGATCCCCATCGCATGTCTACAATAGTTCATGATCGTTGCAGGGTTTCGATCTTCCATGCCCACTTCTTCCTCATCCTCCAAGTCTGGTTGAGTGAGGGCCTCCGTGCATTCCTTCGTCTCAACACTTAGAGTTTCCGGTGCAAGTGACTTGCCTGACCAAGCCTCCTCAACTTCATCACAAACCTGTTGGAAGCAAGGTGATTTAGGTTGTGTTTCCTCTTTTGTGACTTCTACACATGTTGCGATGGATGAATTTAACTCATCCTCCCTAACTTGTTCTCAGTCATGCAGGCTCTGCAACCGATCTATCTTCTCCACGATAGACTTTGTCGAAATCTCCAATGTTGTCAACCTCTATACAATTCATTCCCTCTGGTTCATGACACCCAAAGAACATTTGGTTGGAGCTACTTCTTATTGTTGCTTCACATTATGGGTTCTGTCTGCACTTCCGCAGAGTCCCTCAACCAACCTGATCACAAAAATTCTAAGCTTCCATCCGAGCTTGCTCTTCATCATCATGGGAACACTTGGCGTTTTGGATTCATCCAAGAACACCAAGTAATCCTCATGCGGTATAGGAACTTCTTTAGCATGCTTGAGAAAGTCTTTCCCCAAGATCATCGCATGATCATCCAATGGAGCCACCATCACTTCCCAAGTTTCAAACCAACTTCCAACTCTCAATGGTGTTGAACAAAATACCTCTGCCACCGGCTTCATCTCTGAGTTGACTACCTTGAATGCAACCATACTTTCCTCAACCTTTCGATAGAGCGATGTCGTAGTCCGTTCACTAATAAAGTTGTGAGTTGATCCGGTGTCAACCAACACTGCCACCTTCACCCCACTCACCATCGCATCCACAAAACAAAGTCTGCCATCATTGTCTTGCGATCGTTTTCCATGGTTCTGCATCTTGAAATCATCTAGTTGCTTCATCAATTCCTCAACCTCTTCCATCATTTCCTTTTTTGGTTTTAGCAACGGTTGGCTCACTTCACCCAAGACCGGAAGCTTCTGCGTCGCAATTTTCTCTTGGTTTTCAACCATCCGTTCCAAGGTTTCCTTCAAAGGACAATTCCATGCAAAATGGTTAAGATTGCATAAGAAACAACGAATTCACTTACCTCTACAGTCAAGTAATTCAACCTGATTCTTTGTCTTGACTCTGCCTCTGTCATGGGCGTCCCCCTTGGTGAGTGACTCTACCCTTGCTGAGTTCATCCTTTCGATTCCTTCCTTTTCCTCTTCGCTATAGGATTCTTGACATTTTATAGCTTGCTTTACTTCTAAGCAATACCCTGTGAAATGGTGACCTAAACCTTCTTCACAAGTGATGGAATTGATGCCTTCAAAAAACTCTATTGTTCTGCAACATCAACGACAATGGTTGTGGCTTCTCTGTCCTTGGTCAAGCTTGTCACCAAGACCTGGAAACCTTCGTCCACAAAGAGAGGTTTATTTCCTTCATACCATGCATCCCATCTTGTTGTGAAGGATCTCATCCTCTCTAAACTTTTGTTGGCTTCTTTCATCAACCTCTGCGTTTCTTCATCAAATCTTAGCTTCATTTCATCATCGTTCACCATTCCCATTATCTGTTCTTCAGAATTTTTGCAAATGTATGCCTTTTGTGGTTGTTGCTGCAACTCTTCATTCGTGCACCCTTTTTTCACCACAGAACTTCTTTTGCAACCACCAATTCTATCAACATGTGCATCCCCTCCTTCACAATTGTTATGACTGAAGTAGTGAAGATGGACCGAGTCTGCTATGATATTTTCTCTAATACCATCTGTCATAGAAGTGAAAGTGGTGAAGATCTTACCAATTCGTCCACCAGAACCAATTCCATAGTCTTCTTTGATGTTCTCTCTGATACCATATGTCACGAGAGCGACAATGGTGAAGAGATTCATCGATCCATCTCCAATCAAATCGACACTGATACCATCTATCACGGGGCTGGGGATCTCGATTGAGTTGTGGAAGCTCAACATCCTCAGCTCTGTGCGACACCGACTCCTTTCCTTCAATGGCAAGGAAAAACTAAAGTACTTGACCCGGGCTACGCCTGTTGATTATTTGGGTTGGTTGTCATTGATGTCAACCCTTGAAGAAAGTATGGTAGCGAATTCGGATAGCACAAAGGTTTGGGTAATGGACCCAAGTTTGTTTGATATATAATGGTATGAGTTTTAATATATTTTAAATTAATACTATTATATATGGATAGTGCATGTCATTCCATTTCCGGTGGTATGTGGAACGTCACATAACTCCTCACGGTTAGAGAGTTATGGCCATGTGAAGTTGGAGAACTCTCATGAGTCATCTAGAAGCCCCAAAAGGTCAAAGTAGTTAAAGTGGTTGCAAAGAAGAAATTATTTAAATAATAAAGTGAAGTGATGAGTGTACTATAAGTCAAAGTAGATACAAAAGAAATTATTTAAATAATAAAGGTAATGGAGAAATTACTAAGTGGACAAGTGGTTAGAAGTGGGTTAGCCATAAAATAAGGAAAGTGGTTTAAGTGATTTTAGAAGGTAAATAATAAAGTGAAATGACGAGTGTACTATAAGTCAAAGTGAGTACAAAAGAAATTATTTAAACAATAAATTTAATGGAGAAATTACTAAGTGGACAAGTGGTTAGAAGTGGGTTAGCCCTAAAATAAGGAAAGTGGTTTAAGATGGTTAGAAGGTAACCCCTTAAGGAAGCTACATAAAAGTATAAATAAGAGGCAAGGGTCTCTCATTTAATTACACTTGAGCATATTGAATATCTACAAGTGACTAAGGTAACCAAAGGATATCTAAGGTGAATTTCATACGGAAGGTGAAGTAAAGAAAGTCGAAATTCAAGGGAGGATAAATTCTTTTGATGATGTTTTCTAAGGTATGTTATTTACAGGTCATCTCACCATTTTCGCAATAAAAATTTTTATAGAATGACTTAGACCGTGAAATATGGAGGTCGTTGAGGAAACATAACCAATTATCTGTGATAAAAATGTCAGCTTGTGGGTCGTTGTATTTTGGGAGTTACACTCTGTGGAAAATAGGGTTTGTGGTTAGTCCTGAAACTAGTCTAAAACATGTGTTTCAGGTAAAAACGTCATAACTTCTTCATAAAAAATCCAAATTAAGTAAGACCAAATGTATTGGTTAGAGTACACTATGTAGTATTTTTTGTACCATTTTTATATCTATATAACAAACATTCCATCCGGGGAATTGTCTACAAGTTCGATCTCTAGAATAAGACATAATTCAACAAGGTATGTCATTTTTTCTATAACTCTTTTTTCTGGGAGGTTCCAAGAAGTGAAACCTAGAGAAATTGCAGACAAGACACTGAAGAACATTGTGTACTATTTTTAGACCTTTATTCATTACAGGTACATAGTTATGATTATTGAAAGTTAGGGTTGTTGACTAATCCAAAACTAGTCATGTGAGACTAAAGTAAAATTTGATGAAAATGCTAGTCTCTTGTTAAGGAAGGTTTGTAGGTATGTGATCATATACACCAAGTCTGTTATAGAGTTACAAATCAGATTTGGATGATGAAATTGATGAGGGATTTTGGTTGAGGTATGTTACAGATAGAGGTTGTATAAAAGTGAGGTTATGGCACATGGTTTGATGTAATGGTTTATGGTATTTGGTTGTGGATAGTGTGATGTAATGCTAGAGAACTTTTGATGGTTATATTGGTATATGTATTTGGTATATGATTGAGGTACATGTTGGGTACATGGTTGAGACAATAGTTGATGAGTTGGCACATACATGAGGTGTATAGTTGATGATGTTGGTACATCTTGATGAGTCATAGTTTATGTGTATTTGATGCATGATTGGTACATATTTAGTGCATAGTTGATGCATTCGTTGATGGTACAGGTTGAGGTACATGTTGGTGCATGGTTGATGCACTTGTTTATGGTACATGATGATTACAAGTTGTTTGGTACAGGTTGGTGCATGGTTGATGCACTTGTTTATGGTACAGGTTGATTACAGGTTGATTGGTACAGGTTTACAACAATATATCTCACAGTGATAGTTTGACAGTGGTTCCATCATTCTACTTTTATTTCAGGGAGGTTGGATAGGGCAAGGACAGGTGGTTGTAGCCACCTTCCTATTGTAGCCGAAGAACATAGGGGGTTGTAACCTCCTGGTTGCAGCCATAGAATTGGGGAGTTGGAGCTTCCTTCAGGTTGTAGCCTGAGAAACTAGGGGGTTGGAGCCTCCTTTCAGTTGCAGCTAGAAAACAAAGGAAGTTGATGCTTCCAATGAATGTATTTCTTAAAGACATATAAGAAAAAGCATTATGTGGTTTTCTCCTGCTTTGGGTTTCCACGTAAAAACACTGGTGTATTGTGTATGTGTATGATTGTTCATTTGTTCATTGTTTATTTTCTCCGGAACTATTGGATGATAATGCTACATTGATATAACACTTGCATTTTATGGTTAAAAAGGATTAAATTGCTCTATTATTGATTCACTTGCCCTCCAGTAATCCAACAATTGGTATCAGAGTGGGTTCCTTCATGAAACAATTTAACTACTGGAAGGAGATCATGGATTATTCTAAGAATGGAGTACCATTGTTTAATGGTCAGAATGGTTTAAAGTATGAGTCATGGAGTGGAAGGACGAAAGTATTTTTATAGGCATAGGGGTATTATATTTGGCTATCAGTCGTTACAAGATATGATAGTTCAAAAAGGGCAAGAAGGAATTGAAGAAGAATAACAAAATAGCAATGGATTTCATCTTGGAAGGATTACCTAATCCAGTAAGAGAAAAGGTTGGTAAATGTTCATCAACCAAAGAACTTTGGGATAAGTTACATGACATATATTATTCACCCATCGCAGATTTAGAAAATGCTAAAAAAGATGCAGGTACAGATCAAGAAGAAATATGTTCACCATGTCAAACAAATTCAGAAGATGAAGAGTACATAATCAATAGAGGTATGTTGTTTTTATTTAATTGTCAAAAATGGGAACATCTTGAAATAGAATGCCATGAAGGAAATGAGACAGAAAAACTAATTGAAAAGGAAGACAATTATGAAGCAGAATTGATTAGTGCTTTAGATGAACTAAGAAAAAAAAGAGAAGAAAACAAATCACTCAAGAAAGAGTTGATGAAGCAAAAGGAAAGTGTTCACATTTTTGAAGAAGCCCAACAGGTTATCGAGAACTTAAGAACTCAGCTAGAAGAAGCCAGAAAGATCGAAGAAAATCTTAAATATCAAAAGCAGTGTTTGGAATCCAACATAGCAGCACAGAAGGAAGAAGCAAAAATGAGAGAGAAGATATTGACATATCATCTTAAGGAAAGGACTAACGATCTAAACCAGCTTGAGGCAGAGTTTGGTCAAGAAGAAAAAGGACTTGAAGAAGAAACAATCACATTAAAAATCCATCTTGAAGAAGCAAAAAGAACAGAAGAAGTCATGAAGTCTCAGATAATGAAGAAAGAAGAAGAGGTTGAGAAGCTTGAAGAAGAAGTTGTCACATTGAGAAGTAAAATCATCAAGCTCAACAAGAATGTTGAAGAGATAGAAACATCCACATCAGTTATAGAGAATGAAGAGAAACATTATAGGTTGCTAGAAAAGAAGAATGAAGAAAATAGAAAGAGTTAGGCAGAAGACCTTAAAGGAACGAATCATGGTCAACCGGAATCTAAGAAAACTATTGAAGATACATCTTCAAGAAGACCATCCATGTTCAAGCCATAAAGAATCTCCAATCATGATCATGATCAATCAAGGCAGAAATTTAGAAGGACTACACCAAAAAAAGATCATTCACTCCCATGTATGCAAATTTATTTTATGGTCATTGTTTTTCTTGTACTAATTTTGGATAAAAGGTTGCAGATTGCAGGGATTATAAAAGAAGTGTTCAAGCAATAAATGTTTATGTGGCCCCATGTAACATTGAATGTTACAAATGTCATAACTATGGACACATAACTAGTGATTGTATAAGCACGATCGATACTTCCATGAAAGAGAACACTTATATCAGATATAAGAAAGTATGGATAAGAAAACACAAAGAACAGGTGAACAAAGACCAGGTCTCAGGTCCCAGAGATCGCAAGATTGGAAATAAAATGAGATGAACAAAATTCTACAGAGAAAAAGAAAGATGTCAGATACATAAAGGTTTGGAAAATAACTGAAAGAAAAGAAGGACAGGTAAATAAGGAATGGGTTCAAGATATTTTACTTTCAGGCATTGTAGTGAAAGATGAATCCACAGACAGACAGAAAGAAGTCAAAGCTCAAAGATATGATGAATCTACCAATGAAGATGATGATGAATACACATCAGAGCAGGAATTGTTTTGAGCCATCTGAATTAGAGACTCCCAGGTAATATGAATATTAGACATGGGGAGTCTATGCGATAGTTGTGATAGACCAAAGAACCATCCTTCGAGTAGCTTGCAGATTTGAGAAGACAGATCTAGAGCAGTCAATTAGCAGAAGTACAATCAATTGTAGTAGTGAAGACTTCATGATAGTATAGTGATAAATGGATCAACTTTATGGAAAATTGTGCAGTAGAGTCTTGCACAGTGTGGACAGAGATGGATTTGTACGAACACTTAGTAGGTTTGGAAAGATATATGACAGTGGACTAGAGCATGGATTCATAGATTGGTTCAGAGAGTGGTACAAAGATAAAGGAACATTATCATAATGGATGATATTTACACATGAAATGGCTCGAACAATGCTAATGGATTCCAAATTGATAGATATTCTTTGGACACATGCAATGCATACAACAATTCACATTCAAAACAAAGTAATGCTCAGAAACAGCAATGACAAAACTCCCTATGAGCTATGGAAAGGAAGAAAAACAAATGTGAAGCACTTCAGAGTATTTGGAAGCAAATGTTACATCAAAAGAGAAGATGGCAGAATGAGAAAGTTTGACTCTCGTTTGGACAAAGGAGTACTTGTTGGTTACTCAAGTACAAGGAAAGCATACAAGTATTACAATCTGAGATTGAACAAAGTTGTCAAAAGCATCAAATGTAACAATTGATGAAACAAGTGGACGATAATCAAAGGAAGAAGAAAATGAATCAATGGAATAGCTTTACGAAGAAGAAGCAGAAGATGAAGAAGAAGTAGAAGGGAAAGATGAAGAGGATCAGATAGAATTAGAAGAGCAAGTTCAACAAGTGCCTCCAAAGACACCTAGCAAACAAGTACAAAAGAATCATCCTTCAGATCAGATTATCGGAAACAAGGATGCAGGGGTTGAGACTAGAAGAAAAATATGTTCACCAGAAAAAAAAAAAAAAACGCACCTAGCACTCTTATCTACGATTGAACCAAACAGTTTTGAAGAGGCCAGCAAGGATGATTTTTGGAATAAGGCCATGGATGAATAATTGGATCAAATAGAGAAGAATGACACTTGGGAATTGGTTCCAAGACCAAAGACTAAGAATGTGATTTGCACAAAGTGGGTTTTCAGAAATAAATTGAATGAAGATGGACATGTTACAAGGAACAAAGCTAGATTGGTATGTAAATGATACACACAGGTTGAAGGAATCGACTTTGAAGAGACATTTTCCCCAGTTTCCAGAATGGAAGCAATCTGATTTCTCTTAGCTTATGCATGCTCCAAGAATATTAAAGTGTAACAGATGGACGTGAAATCAACTTTTCTGAACGGGGAACTTGAAGAAGAAGTCTACATTGAACAACCGGAAGGATTTCAGTTGTCAGAGAACACAAATTATGTGTGCAAATTGAAGGTCTTGTATGGTCTAAAAAAGGCTCCTAGCACATGGTACTCTAGACTGGATAAATATCTACGACATACAAGATTCAAAAAAGGAAGTGCAAACAACAACCTCTACATTAAGATACGTCAAAGCAACCAAGGAATTTTTATTTCTCAAACTAAGTATATCATAGAAATGCTAAAGAGGTTCGGAATGGAAGATTGCAAACCAGTTACCACTCTTATGAAAACTAGGTGCAAGTTGAGCAAAGATGATGATTCAAAGTCTACGAAACAAAGGCAATACAGGTCAATGATTGGTAGCTTACTATATGTGACAAGATCTAGACCAGATGTAATGCAGACAGTTGGACAGGTGGCACGATTTCAAGCAACACCAAAGGAATCACATGTCTTAGCAGTGAAAAGGATTTTCAGATATCTCAAAGGAACATAAGAGATTGGATTATGGTATCCAAAAGGAAAGGATCTATCACTTATTTCCTACACAGATGTAGATTGGGAAGGTTGCATTGATGACCGACGAAGCACCAGTGGAGCAATGTTCTACTTGGGTGAGTGTTTAGTATCATGGCTAAGAAAGAAAAAATCATCAGTATCTTTATCTACAACCAAAGTAGAGTATATTGCAACAACAGGATGTTGTACACAGGTTCTATGGATAAATCAAACTTTGACAGATATACAGGTTGAGTATGATGAGCCCATTCCAATCTATTGTGATAATACAAGCGCCATCAGTGTCTCAAAGAACCCGGTGATGCACTCCAAGACGAATCACATTCCAATCAAGTATCACTTTCTACGGGAACAAGTTGCAAAGAAGAACATCAGAGTTGAATATGTGGGCACAAATGAACAAGTGACATACATCTTTACAAAACCACTTCCAAGGGAAGCCTTTGAGTATCTTCACCAAAGGCTCGGAGTAATTTCTACTCCAAAATGAATGATTTTGAATACTTATCTTATATGTCTTAGATTTACACAAGGAAGCACCATAAAGAGGACAATTCAGGTCGGGGGATCAGTTTCAGGAAGAGTTCAATTAGGGGGAGTAGCCCCGGATGGAAATATACATTTTCCATTGATGTCAAAGCGGGAGAGATTTATCAAATGCAAAGGTAAATGCTTGGAGAAAGAGCACATATGCATGGTTCTAGGGGGAGCGATGGTCACAGGGGGAGCATGAGTGATATGACTTCAGTATTTCATCAGAGTGTTTCCATCAATGCCAAAGAGGGAGATTGTTGATTATTTGGGTTGGTTGTCATTGATGTCAATCCTTGAAGAAAGTCTGGTAGAGAATTCCGGTAGCAAAAGGTTTGGGTAATGGAACCAAGTTTGTTTGATGTATAATGGTATAATTTTTAATATATTTGAAGGTAAGACTATTCTAGATGGACAGTACATGTCATACCATTTCTTGTAGAATGTGGAATGTCACATAACTCCTCACGGTTAGATATTTATGGCCATGTGAAGTTGGAGAACCCTCACGAGTCATCTAGAAGCCCCAAAAGGTCAAAGTAGTCAAAGTGGTTGCAAAGAAGAAATTATTTAAATAATTTAGTGAAGTGATGAGTGTAATATAAGTCAAAGTGGATACAAAATAAATTATTTAAATAATAAAGGTAATGGAGAAATTACTAAGTGGACAAGTGGGTTAGCCCTAAAATAAGGAAAGTGGTTTAAAAGATTTTAAAAGGTAAATAATAAAGTGAAGTGATGAGTGTACTATAAGTCAAAGTGAATACAAAAGAAATTGTTTAAATAATAAAGTTAATGGAGAAATTACTAAGTGGACAAGTGGTTAGAAGTGGGTTAACTCTAAAATAAGGAAAGCGGTTTAAGATGGTTAGAAGGTAACCCCTTGAGAAAGCTACATAAAAGTATAAATAAGAGGAAAGAGTCTCTCATTTAATTACACTTGAGCATATTGAATGCCTACAAGTGACTGAGGTAACCAAAGGATATATATAAGGAGAATTTCAGAGGGAAGGTGAAGTAAAGAAGGCTGAAATGCAAGGGAGGATAAATTCTTAACATGATGTTTTCTAAGGTATGTTACTTACAGGTCATCTCACCATTTTCGCAATATTTTTTTTTCTAGAATGATTCAAACCATGAAATATGGACGCCGTTGAGGAAACATATCCAAGTAGATGTGATAAAAATTTCAGCTTGTGGGTCGTTGTATTTTGGGAGTTACACTCTGTGGAAAATAAGTTTGTGGCTAGTCCTGAAACTAGTCTAAAACAGGTGTTTCGGGTAAAAACGTCATAACTTCTTCATAACAAATCCAAATTAAGTAAGACCAAATGTATTGGTTAGAGAAAAGTATGTAGTATGTTGTGTACCATTTTCACATCTAAACAACAAATATTCCATGCAGGGCATTCTCTACAAGTTTGATCTCTAGAATAAGCCAAAATTCAACAAGGTATGTCATTTTTGCTATAACTCCTTTTTTGGGAGGTTCCAAGAAGTGAAACCTGGAGAAATTGCAGACAAGACACTGGAGAACATTGTGTACTATTTTTACACCTTTATTCATTACAGGTACATAGTTATGATTATTGCAAGTTAGGGTTGTTGACTAATCCAAAACTAGTCATGCGAGACTAAAGTAAAATTTGATAAAAATGCTAGTCTCTTGTTAAGGAAGGTTTGTAGGTATGTGATCATATACACCAGGTCTGTTACAGAGTTACAAATCAGATTTGGATGATGAAATTGATGAGGGATTTTGGTTGAGGTATGTTACAGATAGAGGTTGTATAACAATGAGGTTGTGGAACATGGTTTGATGTAATGGTTTATGGTATTTGGTTATGGATAGTGTGATGTAATGTTAGAGAACTTTTGATGGTTATATTGGTATATGTATTTGGTATATGGTTGAGGTACATGTTGGGTACATGGTTGAGACAAGTAGTTGATAAGTTGGCACATACATGATGTGTATAGTTGATGATGTTGGTACATCTTGATGAGTCATAATTTATGTGTATTTGATGCATGATTGTTACATATTTGGTGCATGGTTGATGCACTCGTTGATGGTACAGGTTGAGGTACACGTTGGTGCATGGTTGATGCACTTGTTTATGGTACAAGCTGATTACAAGTCGAGGTACAGGTTGGTGCATGGTTGATGCACTTGTTTATGGTACAGGTTGATTACAGGTTGATTGGTACAGGTTGATTGGTATAGGTTTACAACAATATATCTCACAGTGATAGTGTGACAGTGGTTCCATCATTCTACTTTTATTTTAGGGAGGTTGGACAGGGAAAGGACAGGTGGTTGTAGCCACCTTCCGGTTGTAGCCAGAAAACATAGGGGGTTGTAGCCTCCTTATGGTTGTAGCTAGAGAATTGGGGAGTTGGAGCTTCCTTCAAGTTGTATCCCGAGAAACTAGGGGGTTGGATCCTCCTTCCAGTTGCAGCTGGAAAACAAAGGAAGTTGGTGCTTCCAATGAATGTAATTCTTAAAGACATATAAGAAAAATCATTTTGTGGTTTTCTCTCGCTTTGGGTTTCCACGTAAAAACACTGGTGTATTGTGTATGTGTATGATTTCTCATTTGTTCATTGTTTATTTACTCTGCAACTATTGAATGATAATGCTACATTGATATAACACTTGCATTTTATGGTTAAAAATGATTAAATTGCTCTATTATTGATTCCCCCCCCCTCTCAGTAATCCAACAACGCCTAACTCTTAGTCTCGTTTCCTTACTTAACTTATGTTTGCAAGTCTTATACTTAGCTATCTTCAACAACAATAAAAGAATCATTCATACAAGTACAAAACGAAACTTCTTGTGGGCGGCCAAACCAGCCTAACACCCAAAATATGATGTAAAACAGAAGTGTGTCGAGCTCAACTCATGCCACACAAAGAAAGTCCACAATGGGGAGCTTTTGTTAAGTTGCAAATAACCTGTTGCGAAAAATCAAACTCTTTCTCGCCGAGTTAGCCAATGTGCGCCATTCCTCCACAATCGTAGCTAGAATACTTGTGTGAAACTCTCATCACCTTGCTTCATAGATGAATAGCTTATGTTTTGCCTTAGACCGACCAACCTGCAATTCCTAGACTTAACCAAATCTCAAATTGCCTCCTTGTAACCGAAATCTTTTGATCTAGCCAACACGCCCTGACCAAGTGATATCTTGCCTCTTTGCTTTCTTGCTTCTTTTCAAATGTCTTGCCTTGCTCATTTTATATAGGACGTCCAACGAGAGTGCCCTTCCTCTTCTCCACAAATCCATGTCCACATTTGTGAAGCTGACATGCATTGTGGGCATGCATTTCCACCGAACACGCCCCTCTAACTCGGGCCAACTTCTCACTTCAGGAAATCGACGTCTTCCATGGGCACGCACCCATTTGACGCGCTCCACCCACTCTAGCCGACTTCTTCATTTTCACATCGCAGGTGCCCAAGCCAATACTCCATCGCATCTTCAGTCTGTTTCTTGCTGGTTTTTGCAACACTCTTCGTTTGTTGGCAACTCCCCATGGCTCACGCTCAAGGAGTGGAGCATCACCAACTTCATTTGGTGGGTTTGCCCAAAGCATCCGAGTCACTCTTTTGCACATCTGGTCGGTTGGGCGCTCTTGCTGCCAATGCACCCATCCATCCAACCATCTATCTTCGATGAGGGCACCCATGTCCACCATGGGTGCCCAAAATTGTTTTCCTTCGGTTTCTTCGGTGAGGGCACCCACTTGCTCGCATTCTTCAACAGGTCTCCACACATAACTCCTTTCACAAGTCATGGGCATGCAAAGTCATCTTTGGCATGGTAACGCACCCAAAGAGTCCCACTTCATCTATAAAGTGACCGAGCGCCCTCCAGCTCGCTTGGTTTGTCCATCTCGTCGCATGGAAGGAGCGTGCGTGCTCAGGTCCACCTCTGAGGTGTTACACCAACCCTCCAAAGAGAGCGAGTCACCTCCTAGCAAGAGCACATGAGTGAGAATCCCCAATAAACAAAATCGCACCAATCCATTGCACAATAAAAAGAGATTCGAAATCTTTTTGAGAGAGAAACAAGTCTCAAGTTATGAATTATGAAAAATGAAAGAAGCTTTGCCTCTTATTTATAGAGGAAACCCAAGTCTTAGTTTGGTCTAATTTACAGCCAAATCCTTAATTTTAGGTCAAATATTATGTTTTTACATTGACTTTAACCAAATCCATTTGATTTTTTTCCACACATGCTAAATAATGACAAAAAATGATAAAAAAATGTGAAATAATCCCCCAACATCTTCTTCAATGGTGGCCATTGGGTGATATAGCCTCCAAAGGCTAGGACGTCATATGCCCATGGTGCCACATCATCCCACTAGTCCACGAAATGTGGGGTAAATATCCCACAACTCCACCAAGTGCAAACCCATGTCAAATTGAGCTCTTTAAGCTTGACGCCATGCTCCAAAAGTGCATCGTTCTAGCATGGGATGGTGACATCATGCAAGTTTCATCATCCTAGGCCTCTTTCATGGGCCAATGACGTCACCAAGTGTGCAACGTTCATCATCTTTATCCTCCCTTTTGTTGGGGTGAACATCCAACCTATGGTATTTTACGCCAATATGAAGGTCCAAGTGACGTAGTACCTCCATGAAAAATGTCACTGAGCAAGATCCTGCAAAGACAAACAAGGTATGCCCTCCAAGAGTCCATAAGTTATATGAATCATGCCAAGTAAATCAATCTTATTACAAGATCCACCCAAACAAGCACATCAGATCCCCCCTTTCAAATTAAACACAAGCTCAAAGACTTTATGCAAATTACCAAATTTAGATATGGGAGGGTTATCAAAAATTTATATTGGGTAAGCCAATTCCCCAAGTAGAGGAATGTTTCTCGGGTGAACCCTATCTAGGCCATGTAATGAATGTGAGGTGGGTGGGGGATAAAATTCTCGGCACGGGGTCATTAACATGCAAGGGTCTCATATGGTCTCATTTCCATGGGCGCCTTTGTGGAAAGTGTGTTGTACCCTTGAGTTACCTTTCATTTGGGGCGCAACCTTTTCCCAAGCCCTATAATTTCCTTTTTCTTTATTTTCTTTAGATAATTTGCAAGTCCCCTTTACAAGGTTTCTTGATTTTATGCATTAAATGTGTTTCCTTTCAAATGGGATATTTATAAGTCTTTTTCAAATAGGCGAGGATTTCATTCACACTTAGGACTTAGTTAGGGTGGGCACCTGGAAAGGTAGAGCTCAAGTTTGGGACTATGGCTTTTGTGTCCTTTGTATCCCTGCCACTGCATTTTGATCGTGGTTGATCTTTCTCTTTACTTATTTATTGATGCTACCTGCAACAACCTTTGGGCCTTCAACCTCACTTCCCACAAGAGAATGAGGTACAAGCCCCTTTTTGGGGTACATGTAAGTCGAAAACCAAAAATATGAGGCTACAGAGGGGAATGAAGATGTAAAGTGAATAAAGATTATCGAGAATGGCACGATGACCCATCAAGAAGAAACCCCAGTAGCACCCCTTTCCCTAGGGGTGGCATACTTACTAGAAACCCCAAGATAACCACCAAGGTGAAAAATGGTAAAAATCATAACTTTCGAGCAAACATTTCATAACCTGAAAGGACCATATGAAACTTATCCGAATGCCCCAAATATTAAAATGACACTCGCCATGAAACTTGACTAATTACCTCATGAAGCAAGACTTGTCGCCCTCTGTGGACCAAGCTAGTGTGATGGACATTCATCTGTTGCTGATGATGATGGTGAGGCATGGTGAAGAAGAGGGGGTTTCCAGGTTGTGCTATCCATCCATCTCTTGACACTCCATGTCTGCTACCTGCGGGCCTTGAGACATCATCTCCTTAGTTACCCCTAGGCCCAGGGGTAGCACATACCAAGTGCACCGAAAGACTTTGTTTAAATTTAAAAAAATCTCACATTGGTTGGTGCTCTTATGGATTTAAGGAAGCACAATTGTTGGTGCTCTCTTACACACTTTAAACACACCATCAAAGTTATATATATATATATATATATATTCAAATTTATTGATGCGTTTTAGAATGTACAAATATGTTGTTGATGTTGTGTCTAACCATACAAGGCACATAATCTAGGTGTTGGTGCCCCTGTATAAGTGATGCACCAATTGTTGATAATAGTAAAACCTTTTCCACTTTCTTGGTGAATTAATTTCAAATATGGAGCACCACGTATGGTGTGATTGAGGTTATTATGCACATGAATTGTCTGTCTCTATTTTTAAGGTGCATTGGTGTGTTTTACACAATTATTTTGCAAAAAAAAATGGTGGTAGGTTATTTCTAAAGAGAGATGTGTCGACTATGTTCATTTGCAAGAAGACAATACCACAGGCCAAAACTATATTTTAACATAAATTATGGTGCCCTAAAATGTAAAAACTCTAAAGATTCAAAACCCTAACCTTGGGAAATGATGTGGCAAAAGGAATGTGGGCCCCAAGGAGGCTAGTTGATATATCAACTTCCTGGTGCCACAACTTTTGTGTACAAACTCCATTTAAAGTGTTTCTTAGACCGTTACAAAGCTTAGTCAATGCTTTGTGTCTTTGGTAGGCCACAATGTTAGCTATGCACCAAAAGTCTAGGACTTGAAAAATTGGAGTAGAACTACCAAGATGTGGAACCATTTTAAGTTAGTGGAATAGGTGGGTGGCCACTGGTATCCACTCAGATCAAATGTACCCGTGAAAACCCAATATGAAAAAACCTAGATAAAATGTGAGGATTATGCCTTGTTTTTTTCTTCTCAATGATGAAATGCAAATACAAATTAAAGTGAACTTACTATGTAGTTGCCATGAATATTGTATCTTATATTTCTACTACAAATTCTTTTATTTCCTTTATTATTATGTGAAGAATTATATTTTGATTTAATGAAAAATCATTTTTTTATAAAATTACAAATTTTAAATATACATTTTATTATTTATATAATCTAACTATAATGAAAATAGAATATATAAACAAATATATAAATTATTTTAGCATCTGAGCAAAGTTTGCTGGAAGCAGCTCAGCTAGGGAGAAAGCAAATGCAGAAGTCGCATTCCTTTTGGTAGAAAGCGGGAGTTATTACGGAAATCTCAATGGTCTGACTCGTTCTCAGAGTTGGCAACGCCCACCTGAATCTTTTGATAGAGCCCGAGGCTCCATAACCGTTGCAACAAAATCCTGAGGCCGAGCCATTTTTATCAGAGTCGAGGCATAACTTGAGGCACGGGAGTAGGAGTTTCTTGGAGAAGATGGTGTCCATGTAGTTCAAGTATTGCAGAGTTGTGAGGGGAATACTCGCTTTAGACCGAGATTTTTCAACTGGGTACAACTTTAAGTAGGTTTTCAGAGAGACCTATTGCATGGCAGCCCTTGTAATGGGAGAATGTTTGGTAAAGCACAAGCTCTTCTACAGCGTTTATTGCAGGTGGGTCTCAATGCCCCTTCTCAAATTGTTAATATTTTGGCAGACTTTTACAAAGATGGTCGTTTTAGCATCACCCCTGAAGTTTTTGACATGTTGATCAATGCTTGCATTAAGTTAGAAAGTTCAGAGAGGCCACCCAAATCTCGCAGTTATTGCAAATTTTTGGACTGACTCCTACTGTCTGATCATATGTAATAATCTATCGATTGGCCATTTAAAATCTGGTCAGATCCAAATGGTCAGAGAATTATGCAAGGAAATGCTTGCTGAAGGTGTCGGCATTCACGAACTACGGATTAACATCGTTCGTTTGGCTGTGGTTAGCCTTAAAGTTGGAGCACGTTTTATGAAGATGATCCAGGTTCGAATTCCGGCTGGCCGGTTTCTGTAAAGCAACATCCAAGACTGGGTGAATGTCCACAGGTGTGAAGAAAAATTTGGTAAGCTTCTCTGTTTGTGGACTATGCCCAAATGTCCCTCTTAAAGAAAAAAACTGTCCAGCCTAACATATGCAGTTTCAATATGATAATACATGGGCTTTGCAAGGGTCGAAAGGTGCGAGAAGCAAAGAAATTGATCCAGTGTATGGGAGAACGTGGATTTGTTCCAGATGTTGTCACTTACAATACACTTATCGATGGACATTGCAGGAAAAATGACATGAAAGAAGCTTTTACTGTGCTGGCTACAATGTCTGAACAGCGAATTTTGCCAAATCTCTTGACATACAATTCACTGATCAACGGGCTCTGCAAGCAAAACAAAATGTACGAGGCGGAGAATGTTTTCGACCAGATGAGAACCGTAAACATACTTCCTAATGCCATCACGTATTCAATTATGATAAATGGATATGCCAAGCAAGCCAACATGGACAATGCCTTCAAATTGTTTGATGAAATGGTGGACCATTTTATCGAACCCACTGTTGTTATTTACAGTGCACTCATTAGTGGTCTCTGCAAAGGAGGCCATATGCAGAAAGCAAATGCCCTTATGGAGGAAATGACGACTAAATGCCTGGTCCCAAATATTGTTACCTACAATGCTCTCATTGATGGATACTGCAAGGAGGGGGACACTGAAAATGCATTCAATTTCCTTTCCAAGCTGGTAAGCAGAGGTTTTTCACCTGATGTTGTAACTTACAGTTCTTTAATCAATGGACTTTGCAAGAGAGGCAAGATGAAGGAGGCAACAGGGCTTCTAAATTTGATGGTGCAGAGAGGATTGGTTCCTGATAATATAATATACAACACTCTAATTGATGGGCACTGTAAACAAGGTAACCTTCAGGAAGCTTTTAAGCTACAAAGTGAAATGGCAAGAAAGGGTTTAGTCCCTAATAATATTACTTATAACACTCTTTTCAATGGGCTTTTTTGCAAGGCGAGAAATATGAGAATGGCAAAGGAGCTTCTCCAAACAATGCTAGATGCAGGATTGCAGCCTGACTTGGTCACTTACTCCACCCTTATTGAAGGCTACTGCAAGGAAGGGAACATGGATGATGCTTTCATGTTATATGACAAAATGGACAAAAAGGGTTTGATTCCTAAGGTGGGAACATACAATTTCCTTATCGGTGGTCTTTGCAAGGAAGGAAAGGTGCAAGAGGCATATGGATATCTAAAAGGAAGACTTGAGAGAGGCTTAAGTCTTAATCAAGTCTCTTACAATACTGTGATTGCTGGGTACTGTAATAAGGGACAAATGGAAGATGCTTTTGAGGCATGCAATGTAATGATGGAAAACGGTCTAGCACCTAATATTGTAACTTGCAATGCACTCATAAATGGTTTTTGCAAAACTGGGCAGATGCAGAAAGCCAAGAAGATTCTTTCCGAAATGTGGAAAAATGGTTTGGTTCCAGATGACATAACTTATTCAACTCTAATTGTTGGGTACCGTAAGGAGGGAAATGGTCTGGCAGCATTGAAGCTTTTTTCTGAAATTTCAGAGAAGGGTTTGCCTTATAATATCATGAATGATACAGTCGCTAAATGCTACACACAGCTTATCAAGGACTTTTGTCAAACAGAAAAACTGCAAGAGGCACTCACTTTTTCATATGAAATACTGAAGACAGAGTTGGTTGTTTATTTACCAGCTTACAATAAGCTGATTACTGAAAGTACAAAGGCAGGCAAGGTGCAGGAAGCTCTCAAACTCTACAATGCAGTACTTGACAAAGGGCTTTTACCAAATGTGGGTACTTGTACTTTTCTCATTAAGGCGCTTTGTAGGGAGAGTATGCTCCAAGAAGCCAACAAGCTCTTGAAAGATTCGCTGGAGAAAGGTTTGGTTCCTAAAAAAGTAACTTACAATGTTCTAATTGATGGAGAGTGTAAGAAGGGCATCCTGCAAAATGCTTTCAGGCTACTTGATGAAATGAAAGAGAAAGGATTTGAACCTGATGTTGCTACTTATACTTCCCTTATAAGTAGACTTTGCAAGGAGGGTGAAGTCTGGGATGCGAGAAATGCCCTAAGGGAAATGACGATTGAAGGTTTCTTTGCTGATTGTACTGTATATAATTCCCTTCTAAATGGGCATATCAAAAAAGGTGAAATGCAGGATGCTTTGAGACTATTTGAGTACATGACAATCAAGCATGTTTCACCTGATGCAGCTACTTATGACATTCTCATCCATGGGCTTTCCAGAGAAGGGAGGGTGCGGGAGGCAAATCGGTTTTTTGATGAGATGCTGTCAATTGGTTTAGTTCCCAACTCACATTCCTATGCCATGATTATCAATGGTCACTGCAAAGAAGGTAGTGTACAAGAGGCTTTGAAATTGCATGATGAGATGCTTGAGAAAGGTTTGTCACCCAGTATTGATTGTTATACACTTCTTGTCAAATCACTTTGTAAGAAAGGCTGTTTGAAGGAGGCAAATCATATATTGAAGAGTGTTGTTGCAGCAGGTAGGGTTCCAAGTAATGTCATGTATAACATTTTACTCGATGGATACTGCAAGGAAGGTAACTTGGAGAAGGCATTCAAGATACACAGAGAAAGGCTAGAGAATGGGGGTGCCCCAGATATAACTACTTATAACATTCTTGTGAATGGACTCTGCAAGGAAGCCAGAATGAAGGATGCAAATGAGTTACTGATTGAGTTGAAGGATTGGAATTTGATACCAGACATTTATACTCACAACACTTTAATTTATGGATACTGTAAGACATCTAATCTATCAGATGCTTTGAATCAATTCCATCTTATGGTGAATAACGGACATGCACCAAATAGTATGACATACAACATATTGATGAATGGATTTTGTAAAGAGGGTAGGATGCAGGATGCTATTGGCATTTTGAAAGAAATGCTTCAGAGAGAGTTATTTCCAGATGTTATATCTTACACCATGTTGATTGATGGTTACTGCAAGGAGAGTAACCTACAGGGAGCATTTAGAGCTTTTACAGAATTGACTGAAAAAGGTCTTGCAGTTGATGCAGTTCCATTCAATGTACTTGTTATGAGACTTTGCAGAAAAGGTAAGCTGCTCGAAGCAAACAATCTTTTGAAGGAGATGCGTGGAAAAGGCCTGATTCCTAGTGTTGATTCTTATAACATGCTGATTGCTGGGTGGATCAAGGTAGGGAGTATGGAACAGGTTCTTAAGTTGTGCACTGAAATGCTTGGCATGGGATTGACTCCTAACCTTGTCATATGCACTGCAGTGTTCAGTGGATTGTGTAAGCAAGGCCAAATGAATGATGCCAACAACTTGTTGAGTTCAATGCTTAATATAGGTTTCATTCCAGACGATGTCCTATACAACATAATGATTCTTGGGAATTGCCTAGAAAATAATTTGCAGGAAGCTTTGAAGTGGCACGATGAGATGCTGGAAAAGGGGTTTGTGTCTGGTAAATACACCCACACTGTTCTCATTAATGAACTGTGCAAAAATCATTCTATGAAGGAAACAACCAAACTGTTCAATATTATGTTAGAAAGAAATCTTGTTCACGATGATAGAACATTCAGGACACTTCTAGATGCTTACACTCAAGAAGGTAATATACAAGAGGCCTTTAAGCTTTATGATGAACTTGTAAACAAAGCAGGTATGAAAGATGCTGTCAATAGTAACGTACTAATTGACTGCATTAGAGAAGAAACTTTTCAGGAGCTTAAGGAACCTTTGGAGAGGATTCCAACTAAGTGTTTACAGGTTGATGCTTCGACATATGGTTGGCTAATTGACGATGATGATGGAAAAAGCAGTAAAGAAGAGGCACTCAAGTTGCGGAATGAACTGATGGAAAGGGGGATATTGTGAGTAAGAAATAGTGGAACCTTGGTTCTAAGGATCTAGGTACTCGGGGACACAGTTCTTCAAATGAGTGCATTCTCAAGCAGAGTTAAACTGGTGATTTGAAGAAGCCTCTACACTGGGTAGTATACGTCTACAACAATGTGAATTTTTTGACTTTAACTGTCAAGAATCAGCTTGTCCTGACAACCGTGGAAGAGAAGATGACCTGGATAAGCAGTGTCATCCCATGTTACCCAATAATTTATAAATCTAAAGAACCAGAAAGAACGGTAATTTTTTCCTTTAAGACTGATGGTTGCATTCAATCTTTTCTCACTAGTAGTTTATATGCAAACAATTTCACTCATTGGAATGTTAGTAGCATGCTGATTGACTCTGAAGATTTCATAAAGTTGCTTATTGTTCTCATTTTAAAATTAGGTTCTCGATAATTATTCGAGGGCCAAGGTGTGGTCTTCATTAATCTGAGATTATATCTGCATGAAAATGTTTTTTTATGTATATTCAAGTTTGCATATTGAACCACTTGCAGGTAACCGTGCATACTGCTTAGTGATCATTATGAATCCATTTGTGCTTTGCAGGTATTTTGAATGCACACATTACACATGAGAATTCTTTTGGAAATCGATTGAACAGCGGATGTGACTGCTTCCTTAGTGTTCCTTTAGGATCT
>ML794811.1:70416-87083 GCA_009831015.1 Picea engelmannii | reverse complement strand
TTTTAGTTATTTTACTTTTTCACCTTGTTTTTTAATTTATTTTTTTTTAAATTGAATTTAAAATATATTTTTTTAAATGTGTTTTTGGGGTTATTTAAAAAAAAATTATTTGCGAAGATTTTGTTCTTTCTATTTATTTATTTTTTAATGTAAATTAAAAAAAAAATTGTAAATAAATTTTCAAGTGACCATTTGGGGTCCAATTTTGGGAGGGATTTGTTGTCAATGTCACAATTTCAATTAGGTCGTAAAGAGCTATGATTTTCACGTTTAGGAAAAACATTTTGTTTTACGTAGCATCACTTTTAGATTTAGGTGCTGATTTTAAGGTTTGTTCTGAGCTACTGTCTGAGTTTCGAAGGTCATGTTTGAAAAATGTTGTAATTTTGAACCCGTTTAAAAAAATGGTGCTACCGTTAGCACCACTTTTTGATTTGGGATTGATTTTCATGTTTTTTTATGCAAAAATATGGGTTTTAAGGGCTAAAGTTCTCGTTTTGAGGTCACAGTTCTCGTTAAGTCGGTAATTTTGTTATCCACAAAAAACTTCAAGAATGTTACAATTAAACTGTCGTCGCTACATAACTATTAAATCCCTCATTAAAAATGGAAAAGAAGAGATATATCTAATGACATTGCAAATCCTATACTAAATCTTGAAAAACAAAGAAAATGAAGGCATAATTCTTTTTACATACATGGGAATATGGATATGGTAGATTGGAGTAGATCCCCACTCCATAAATGCTTAGTTGATGGCAATGAAAACTATAGATTTCCCCTTGTTTTCTTGATGGAATATGGGCACAATATCCTCAAAGAACAATCCTCCTTAGAAATGTTAGATTTTCTTTATTTACAGAGCATTAGAGTTACTAGTGTTCTTTTACTTCGTTACCATATATATATATATATATATATATATATATATATATATATCATGTACTGAGCAGTAGAAACATAAACAAGAGACAAAAGAACACAAGAGATTTATCCTGGGAAAACCCCAAATGGAGAAAAAACCCAACAGCCTTTCTTAGACAGATTATGTTCACAAAGCAAGTCCAATCATGAACCAACAGATAAACCCTAGCACAAAGGCTAGCTCAAGATACAACCAAAAATACCACCCCAACTGCAGCAGCAACACAATACCAAGATAACACACCTTCTCCAAGGGTAGCGCACAATAGAGAGAGAGAGAGTAACCATAAAGAATAACCAAGATCCAAGATGTTGCTGTAGTTGCGTCTTCCTAGCCTCAAACCTTCGCCTTCTTATGTCACTGCAACTGCGAGAGTGTGTGTACAAATGAGCAAGTCATCACTATATTTATACTACTCTGTCAAAGTATTGGGGACAATTTCTTATCTGGAATACTGGGGCTGACTTCTCATCTCAATTAATTCATTTTCCACTTAATTAATTCATGTGGGCCGACTTCTTATCTGGAGGCTTCTATTTTCACTTTAATCTTTTCCTTGTGGGCCAACTTCTCTTCTGGGGTATTTTCACATATGTTCAATGGTTCTCTTGCTTCCAAAATCTTCTTCTCGTCTAAGAAAGGTCATCTATGAGGGAAAGTTCCTCTGCAACTACCAAAACATCAACACTCCCTCTTAGCTAGGGAGGTATCTTTCCATGATGTCTTCATCTAGTAGTCCACTAACTACTCTGCAACCATCTAGTAGCACACAACTACTACAATGCCATCGGTAGCTCAAAATCGTCCTTCACGGTCTCCAAGACTATGTTGCAATCATTCAGTAGCACACAACTACCCATACTGTCATAGTCCAGTAGTACACAACTACTGCCACAGTCCTCCTAACTATGTTGCGATCAAGGAGTAGCACACAACTACTTCCAAGCGGTCGGGTAGTCTCCATGGAAATCAACTAATAGCACACAACTACTACAATGCCATCCAATCTGCTGCCAAACCATACTGTCATGAATATATAACAATGAACTAGTACCACTAATCTACTACCATGCTATCCAATAGTCTCTCATGAATATGAAACAATCAACTAGTAGCACTAAGCTACTACCATGTCATCAACCATAGTCATGATTTGCAATCCACTAGTAGTCGTAAGACTATTGACATGTTGTCCAATAATTTCCATAACTATGCAACAATCAACTAGTAGCACTAAGCTACTACTATGCCATCAACCATAGTTATGATCTATGTGACTATGCAACAATCAACTAGTAGCACACACCTACTACTATTCCATCAACCATAGTTACAATCTCTGTGACTATGCAACAATCAACTAGTAGCACACAACTTCTACCATGCCATCAACCATAGTCACAAACTCTATGACTATGTAACAATAAACTAGTATCACACAACTACTACCATGCCATCAACCATAGTCATATCCTACAATCAACTGATAGCTACACAAGCTACCACCATGCAGTCCAACAATCTCTATGATTATGCAGCGATAAACTAGTAGCACATAGCTACTACCATGCCATCAACCATAATCATAGTCTTCTATCCCCATGACTATGTAACAATCAACTAGTAGCACACAACAACTACAATGCCATCAACCGTAGTCATAGTCAATGTCTCTATAAATATGCAACAATCAACTAGTAGCACACAGCTACTACAATTCCATCAACGATAGTTATAGTCTCATCCAGTAGCACGAAGCTACTCCCATAGTCCTCACGCCTATGTCTGTGATGTTTATTCTCTCATAAAATCTGACAGTGCATTACCCCCTCAGTCACCTCACATGAATGATCTAGGGAACCCTTGGCTAGAGGGGTTAGCCAGCATGAGAAGAAACAACACACCTCCCTCTCAACGAGGGTGGACATTCTACATCACACCAAGCTTGTCTCTGAAGTACTCATACTTCACTCTAGACATAGGCTTGGTGAGATTGTCCGCTATCTGCTCATCCATGGATATGTATTGGAGTTGTATAGCTCCTCTCTGCACCATGTATTGAATGTAATGATATTTGATCTCTATGTGCTTTGACTTTTCATGAAATATAGGGTTCTCTGAAAGCCTCACACAACTTTGATTGTCACAATGTATCAAAGTTCGCTCCAATTCTAGATCAAATATCCCTGCAAGCAATTTTCAAAGCCACACTGCTTCACGACTTTCCACACTAGCCGCGATATACTTTGCCTCTGCTGTACTGAGTGCCACTGATGCCTACTTCCTGCTCAACCATGAGATCATACCTGATCCCAAACTAAAGCAACATCCAAAATTACTCTTCTCATCCACTGCACTCCCTGGTCAATCAGATTTTGTATATCCCCACAGCTTCACATCTCCACCCGAGACATATCTCAATCCATATCTAATTGTACCACACAGGTACCTCAACATATGTTTTGTTGCCATCCAATGTACATGTCTAGGTTCAACCATGTACTGACTCAAGTCATTCACTGTAAAACATATGTCTGACCTAGTGTTAACCAGGTACATCAAGGATCCAATCGACTGTTTATACATTGTGGGATCCACCAAATATGAAGATGAATCACTCAAAAGCTTCAGATTTATCATCATAGGTGTGGCCATGGACTTGCAGTCCATCATCCTGAATCTCTGCAGGATCTCAACAATGTATTTTCCTTTGCTAAGCAAAATCTCATCTGATCTCTGCCACACCTCCAATCCCAAGAAGTAATGCATCAGACCTAGATCCTTCATCTCGAACTCTGAAGCAAGCTTCCTCTTGCACCCAACTATGAGCTTCTCATCTCCTGTCAGAAATATGTCATCCACATATAGGACCAAGATCAACAAACATCCATTCTCAACCTTATAGTAAAGGTTGGGATCTTCATCACTCTTGGTAAATCCCAAGCTCATCGGGTAGCTATCTATCTTAGGCCCGTATAAAGCTTTCATCAATCTACAGACATGAGACTCCTTCTCATGTATTTTGTGGTTGCTCTATATACACTTCTTCTGGCTACTGGAGAAAGTGTCTCGTCATAATATTCTCCCTCTTTTCAAGAGAATCCCCAGGCCACAAATCAAGCTTTGTACATCTCTATGTTGTCATCTGCAACATGCTTGATCTTGTAGATCAACTTCGAAGTCACCACTGACTTCCCTTCTAGTCTCGAAAACAAGGCAAAATCCATATCTGAGTCTTTCAGATTGGCTTCCTCCTCTGTCACTGAAACAAGGGAATATTCCCAGGAGGTCTCATATCTCCTTGAAGCATCTAAAACTTCAATTTGCCTCTTGTCTGTTAGTCCTTGAAGATGTTTCTCTCTCCCATCTGAATTTGAGGAGGAATACTTTCTGCATGAAAGTCTCTAAGCCATTGACTCTCTTTGAGATCAAGCTCACTATGATTCTGCATGCTTCCTCTGAAGCTTGACTCCCTCTGAGTTTATATAATCTTTGGAGCCATATGCTCCTTCTGCATGTGTTAACCTCGTCTGAAGTCTGATCTCCTATGAATTGTCTCGAGGAGGCTGCTCCTCCCTACTGGATCTTGAGGGATGACTCTCTCTGAACTCTAGCTCCTTCTGAGCTAGTACTTAGTGGGGTCGCCTACCTCACCATTGGTGGAGCCATATGCTCTTCCTCATGATATGGCTTATCAATGCCATATATCTGTATCCCCCTTTGCATCCTGCAAAGTATCACGGGACCATGCTGGTCTCTTCCTTGTCACTATAATGAATTTTGGGTAGGCCCTTCTAGCTCTAATGACTCTTCTTGGAGATCTGAAAAGTGATCAACTGAACTAGAGGGATCAATATGGTCATCTTCAAAGCCTTATGCTTCTTACAATCAATCTCTATATGGGATACTCTATATCTGCAAAAGTACCCTTCTTTCCAGAAGGTTATGACTTCGTCCTCTTCTCCTTCATTACATGGATGTGTACGGTCATGTGCACAACTCTATGTCAGGATAGTCTGCTCCATGTCTCAGATAGAGGCCATCTAAGTTTTTTCCTCCTTCAACAATCATTATATCTCCCTCTCAGAGCTATCACATGTGACCTGACCGAAATAAGAGAAAAATACAATAATAGGAATAAAACTTTTCAACACTCTTCTAGTGTTGTGACTAATCATTCTTCCATGATAACCTGCATGGAACAAGAAACAAAAGACAACAACATCTCCTAGAAGAGATCAATTTCATCTTGCAAACAAGTGCATCATTAACACTGAACAATGAGCATTTACTGATATGCAAATCATACCAATAATATTCAAGTGTTACTAAACATTTGATAACAATAGCAATAATATAACTCTAAAGATTGTTATTCTAATTACAACACTTACTTAAGCTGCAACAATATGAAATATCAAACCTGATATGCAAACCTGAAATATTGCTACCATTGACCTATTTGAGTTGTTCTCTATTGTAGGAGACATCATCACTGCTGCCTCCAACTCTTGGGCTTCCTTTGAGTGCTCTAGATATAAGATCCTTAATCGAGTATGTAAAGATCCTCTTGGCCTTGACCTTATTCTTCCCGAGCTTTGCTTTGACGTATTCATATTTTGATTATGAAAGTATCTACTTGACATGATCCAATAACTTATTCTCTTCTAGAATGCTTCCAGGATCTAAATTTATCTGCTCCATCCAATCTATCTTCAACTCTTATGCTAGTTGAAATTTTCGCTGGTAGAAACCCTAGCTCTGAAAAACTTTGATTTTTCAACCTTCACCAAACTGCAAACTGAGGGTTGCAGGGGGTGCGCTAGGGTAGGACACACTGCTCTATGTAAAGACAAGTCCAACGCCTTTGGAACTAATGCTCAACGAGCTTGACAAAGATATTACGGTGCAACAACAAGGTGTTGCTGCAAGTGATCTTCCTTCCAGTGGTCAAATTGTTTTGAAGGTAACTAGCTCTGATACCATGTTAGATTTTCTTTATTTACATAGAATTAGAGTTACTAGTGTTATTTTACTTTGTTACCATTAACATATATATATATATATATATATATATATATATATATATATATATATATACTGAGCAATAGTAGCATAAACAAGAGACAAAAGAACACAAGAGATTTATCCTGGGAAAACCCCAAATGGGGGAAAAACCCAACAACCTTTCTTAGACCTATTTCGTTCATAAAGCAAGTCCAATCATGAACCAACAGATAAACCATAGCACAAAGTCTAGCTCAAGATACAACTAGAAATACCACCCCAACTGCAACAACAACATAATACCAAGATAACACACCTTCTCCAAGGGTAGCACACAAGAGAGAGAGAGAGAGAGAGAGAGAGAGACCACAAAGAATAACCAATATCCAAGATGTTGTTGTAACTGCGTCTTCCTAGCCTCAGACCTGCACCTTCTTATGTCGCTGCAACTGCGAGAGTGTGTGTACAAATGAGCAAGGCGTCGCTATATTTATACTAGTTTGTCAAAGTACTGGGGCCGACTTCTTATCTGGAACATTGGGTCCAACTTCTCATTTGGAATAATTCATTTTCCACTTAATTAATTCCTATGTGCTGACTTCTTATTTGGAGGCTTCTATTTTCACTTTAATCTTTTCCTTGTGGGCCGACTTCTCTTCTGGGGTATTTCCACATATTTTCAATGGTTCTCTTGCTTTCAAAATCTTCTTCTCGTCTAAGAAAGGTCATCCAAGAGGGAAATTTCCTCTCCCAGCTACCAAAACATCAACAAGCAACGTTTGCAAAATGAGGTTTTAAAACCCAAAATTGTGACTTAAAATGGCTTGAAAAGGAGCATGGTGATAAATTCCACTATCTTGTGATGAATATGTAAATTATCGTGATTAATTCAAATTATCACGATAATTTCCAAAACTGAATTTATCGCGATAAATATTGGTGATATTATCATCCAGGTGGGTTTTGACGATAATATTGTGCTAATTCTGATATTATCGCAATAAGTGCAAAACTACTCTGAAGTCTTGATAGAGGTGTTGGAAATTCCTTTTAATTTCATAATAAATGGGACATCAAAAGATGAGGTGATCCTCCAACTCGATCTCATGTACGTGACAATAGAGAAATCCTCTCCAACCATAAAATGTCATGATTTGTCTCAATATGAAATTGGTGAGAGCAAACTTGAATTGAACTAGAGGGATCTTAAGTTGATGCATCTAGTGTCTTCAAGTATACTTACAATAAGACCATCCCTCATCTACATGAATTGCTTGAAGTAGAATGCCATCTTAGAACCAAGGCCTTGAGAGCACAATGTAAGCGACCTAGTTGTACAATCGATAAATTCCATCTCTAACCACCTTGTTGAAATCATGCTTGGAGGGAAAGAGGCAAATAAGGGCATGCAAAGAGTCCCTAAAAGGATGGAGGCAATCAATAGAGATGCCAATGGGCTAAAGACAAAGAGGCCTTAGAGAACCAATATTTCCTACATTCAATGGAGAGGCACTTGGAAGCACTCTCCTTCGTGGGAGGGGGAGAGAGGGTGCATGGAACTAAACTATGATAAGAATGAGATCTCCATGAAACCTTAGGTGGGAAACTACATGAGTTGAGAATTAGATCTCCTCAAAATCTTGGTGGGGCCAAGTCCACCATTCGAACCTTAAGAAGAAGTGTGTGGTCACACAAATCTAGTGCTTGGTGTTTCATAGGTATCTATGTCACTTGTTGCCACCAACTGTTTGAATAAAGGGAAAAAAGGAAGTGATCAACTTAATAAGGTTTTTCGTAGGAGGTCCTCGTAAGATCTGACTCTTGTATCCCAACACTTTTTTTTATAAAAAGAGCTAGGAATCTTCAATTTGGTTAGCAAAATAAAGTAGTGAGGGGACCTCGTGAGTCTTGGTAGAGGAAATGAAACCTCCCTCTAATCTCATAATAATTGGGATGGTGGAATATGAGGTGATCCTTTGACTCAATCTCGTATAGGTGACGACCTAGAAATCCTCTCCAACCATAGAATGTGATTATATGCCTAAATTCAATGTCGGTGAGAGCACATGAATTGGCCCACAGGGATCCTAAGACTATGCATCCAATGTCTCCAAGTATACTTAGGGTTGACGATAAGACCATCCCTCATTTGCATGAAGTGCTCAAAGTAGTCCAAGTGACTTGGATGTACTATATATAAATGTCATCTCTAACCACATTGTTCAACACCTACTTTGAAGGAAAGAGGCAAACAAGGGCATCCAAAGATACTTGAATGGAGGGAGGAAACCAATAGATATGCCAACATAATGAATAAACAAAGAGGCCTCAGAAAACCAACATAACCTACACCTAGTGGAGGGGCATGTGGAAGCAATCTCCTGTGACGAACAAAGAGTTAGGAAGGGACACCTCTCCCTCTTTGAGGCTAACTATTTTGGAGTCCAAATCTTATGCAGGAAGGAGACTAGTTTGAAAAATAGTCTCCAAGCACAATGGATGAGCACTAAAATCTACGTGAATCGTGAATGATGGCATGGGGAATCGTCCGTTTGTAGCAAACCATGCACCACAACATAATTAGTTATACTCTTTCAACCTTAGCCTAGTGGGTAGAACAAAGTTATCTACTTAATGAGAACTGTGACCTCAAAACAATAACTCTGGCCCCAAAAACCCATATTTTTGCATAAAAAACATCAAAATCAACCCCCAAATCAAAAAGTGGTGCTACCGGTAGCACCATTTTTTTAAATGGGGTCAAAATTTCAACATTTTTCAAACATGGTCTTCAAAACTCAGACAATAGCTCAGAAAAACCTTAAAATCAATACCTAAAAAAAGATGTTTTTGAATTATTATTTTTTTTCAAAATGTTAAAATTTTAGATAATTTGAAATCGTATTTTTAACAGTTGGTACCATTAAAACCAAAACCTCAAAATCAACCATCAAAATGAAAAGAACTGCTACCGGTAGCAGCAATTCTAAAATTGGGGTATGAAAATGACACATTTTTATAAAGTGGTAAAAGAGCTCATCATTATTGTAAACAAAATCATAAAATCAACCCTTAAATGTTTACTTTTTAAATCTTACTTTATCACTCAAAGCATGTAAGGTAATACATAATGC
This sequence comes from Picea engelmannii, assembly GCA_009831015.1. Classification (NCBI taxonomy): domain Eukaryota; kingdom Viridiplantae; phylum Streptophyta; class Pinopsida; order Pinales; family Pinaceae; genus Picea; species Picea engelmannii. The sequence goes on along the minus strand of ML794811.1, from coordinate 78,017 downwards.
CATGGAAATATCACAATATACTTCAAAAATTCAACATCACTTTTTAATAATTTTTTTACTTCTAATAAAAAAAAGTAAATACAAGTTACATTGAATGAAACATAAATTGTTTCTTAAAAGTATTGTTATATTGTCCATATCCAAAACATATTAGCTAATAAATTTTATTATATTTTCCATAATCAAAACGTATAATTCATAAAACATAAAAATGATTCATAACTTCATGTAAGATCATATGTAAGTTCAATGCTCATTCTAGTTACCATACAAACATCATATGGATAAAAAATATATAAAATGTTTCATACACTTATTCAGATTTACTCATGGTTTTTGAAATACCATTAGAGTCTACATTGTCTTCAGATGAATGATTGGATGAAGATGTAGATGATCCATACTCTTCTCTATTGTCGATGAATGCACCATCTGAGTTTACATGCATGCCCAACATTTTAGATGTCAAATGTTTTTTAGATCTACGACAAGGTTCAACAGACTCCCTTCTTGCATTTATTTCTTGTGGCAACAACTCTTGATAATCTATGTTGTCTTGGAGCGAAGAGTTTCTCTCTTTGTCAAATTGAAGTCATAAACAAGTATGTCGACATCATCTAATTTTAAGAGGTCAGTGCGACGACGAGTTGTATTTTGACCCTTTTTTTTCTCTCTTTCTATTGACATGTTTCTCAACCACCACCTCTGGCTTGTACACACCATTGAATGGATGTGTACTTGTTGCATACCAATGCACTTCAATTGCAATAACATCATCATTTTCTTTCTCAATATTTATAACCTTTGCAACCCAGAATGGATAACCATGTGGATCTTCAGTCACTAAGACTGCAATCATGTTACCCTCCTTAATATATTGTACTGAATCCCTGTAAAGGTCTTCCATGGCTTCATGTTGTGCACATGACCTTCACGAACCAATATACATTTATCTTTCATTTGCTTGTGTAAACTCAATAACACCTTGAGATTCTTGTTGAACTTCAACAATGTTTGTTTCTTCATATTTATTTGGCATATTTTGTGGCCAATGAAATAGAGTCTTCAATAATGTATCTTCATTTGTTGAGCTTGAAATTATGTCACTTTGACTATTGAAAAAAGACTCCCACCAAACATAATCAACAATATCAAAGTACTCATGTGTATTCTTAATGGATTTTTTTATTTTTTCTGGGCATTCAGAATAATCTACATCTACATTATGCCTCTGTGTGTTATGGATTTCAACAACTGATTGTAAAAATAATAACTTTGATGCAAATATTGGATGATCTAGAATGAACTTAAAAAATGTTAAACTTGACGAAGGCCCCCATTTTGTAGTAATTGAATATTGTTTTCCCCATATAAGTGGTTTCCCATCAACTCTTTTGAAACAAAATTGATGTTGGAAGCTAATGTCATTAAGTTGCTCAATACATTTTTCTTCACGATGTGATCCCTGAATAAATCTTCGCATGTAAACAATTTATTCTAATGTATGAAAAAAATGCTCTTAAATGTATGCTTTCTTAATACATTCAATCAATGATGGTAGACTTCCAACATTTTTCTTCTTCAATGTTACTGAGAAACGACTGAACATTTGATCAATATGATCAATATGATCATGAGTGTGTCCAACAAGGAGGAAACCAACTTTCACCTTTTGAAAGATTCTCATTTCAACAAGCATGCTTAGATATCCAAACACAATTTGATTTTTATTTTCATGACTATTGTTGCCCAATTGTAGATAGGAAACTTGAGGAATATTTCCAGAATAGTGAGTGAGCACATGATGAATTATGGTGATGGTCAGATTTGCATCATTATGAAAATTTGGTGAAGCAAACCCTTGGACATATTTTTCCATTGAAAACCATAAAACCAACCAAGTGAAACTGAATGAAATTCTCTTCGTGTAAACTTTTGGGTGTACGGAAAAAATGTGGTAGAAGTGTTTTCTCCTAGTCCATGCCATCAATTATCATACCTAAATATTTGTTTGGAGCATCATAACCCTTCTTTCGATGTTTGTACAACTTTTGCCTTTCACTTGATTGTTGATTCCGATGTTCTTGAAGTGCTTTGACTATGGAATCTGCACATGACATAAAATAAAAATATTGATCATATGTTTTCATAGTTGATAACTATCCAATTAAAAAAAAAAAATAGTAAATACATACATCTTTATGCCCCTTCAGATTTATCTCTTCTTGATTTAAGAGTAGCACATATACTGCAAATATCCATCCTTGATTTCTTATAAATAAAAACATTGTTGAATTGCTTCTTCCATATTCTTATAAAATATGCATATGTAATAAAATTACCATTTCCTTCAACACCTTTAGCATATCCTTTGTACAAGTTGTAAATTCATCTCCTTGAGAAATTATCTGGAATATGTATTGTGTCTATATCTGACATACACTCTCCATGTTTGGAAAAGAAATCACGCATCCATGATAATGTAATGTTTGTCAATGATCCACTCTCTCGTCCATGATGTACCTTTGAATAAAGTGAAGGATCTTTTTCCAACCTTGTATGGATTATTGATAGACGAAGATTATCATTTGAGTGATTTTTTTTTAAAGCCTTTCTGCAAAGTAAAATATTCCCAATGCGATAATCATATCTTGTATTGGTGGATATCATGCACCACATCAAATATGAATTTTGCATGTTCTTATTCATTGAAAAATATGTCTTCCTTTTATTCAAGGCATACATGTAGTCCATGTTTTTCAAACAATTATTTTGACAACATTCACTTGAAATCAATTCACTTATGAAAATTGATTTAGTGAGAAATTTTTTCCTAGACCTTGTATAACTAGAATGTTTTGGACTGATATAAAAAGATCTAGTCCTGGTCCTAGACACAATGTTTCTTTGCAATGTCTCCACTATTTCATCATCCTCACTAAAAGGATTTTCCTCATCACTAGAAGGAATATCAAGCAAAACATTGTCAGGAGATTGAACGAGAGAATGTCGATCACCTTGATTTGTTGCAGCTAAATGATTAAGAACATGATCTTCATTCCTAGGTCTATCATCTTCATTGATAATCTCGTTCATGAGAGGAATATCAAAATCACTAGAAAAATGATTACCATCCTCACCAATGTCATTGGATCTTCCATGAGAATATTCACTTGAAGGAAAATCATCATCACCCATAAGACTGTCAATGCCATTAAGATTCTCACTTGGAGAAAATTTTCCATCATCGTCATCGGTACCCTTGAAAATCCTCATTTGGAGAAAAATCATCATCAACATTGTGTCGACCATTGACACAATCATTTTCACTTCTTTCAAAATCCCCACTTGAGGGAAAATTTTCACCATCCTGCTTAGTTCCTTGAAAACTTCATCAGTATCTTGAAAATCTTCACTTAGAAGAAAATCATCATCATAAACATTGTTTCCATTTAATTTATCACTCAGGAAAGAGTGTCCACCAATGGCATAATCATCTTCACTCTTTGAGCATCCCCAATTGAGGGAAATTCTTCATCATCCTCATTACTGGCTTGAAAATCCTCACTTGGAGAAGAATCTTCATCATCCTCATTGGTAGCTTGAAAATTCTCACTTGGAGGAAAATCATCATCACCAACATTGCTTCCTTTAAATTCCTCATTCGAGAAAGATTGTCCAACATTTCCATAATCATCATCACTACTTTTAAAATCTCCACTTGGGTAGAATTCTTCATCATCCTCATTTGTGCCTTGGAAATCCTCACTTGGAGGAAAATCTTCATCAGTACCTTCAAAATCCTCACTTGGAGGAAATTCATGATCACCAACATTGTTGTCTTTAAATTACCCACTCGGGAAAGAGTGTCCACCATTGTCATAATCATCTTCACTGCTTTTAAAATTTCCACTTGAGGGAAATTATTCCTCATATTCATTTGTGCCTTGGAAATATTCATCGGTACCCTGAAACTCCTCACTTGGAGAAAAATTTTCATTCCAATCATTTAAACATTGATCATAGTCTCCACTTCGACCTACATTTTGATTATTTTCCTTACTATTAAACTGTTGAATATATTTATCACCATCATATTCCTCCTCTTCATCATCGGTGCCTTCAAAGTCCTCTGATCTAGGACTTTCCTGAGGAACATGCTGAATAACATTTCTTGCACTATGATCAAACTTCTAACTAGCTGGAAAATATGACGCCTTATTTGCATTACAAACATTCCCATCGCATTTGCTAGTCCCAATAGAAGAGGTATGCGAAAAATTTGTTGATGTCTCAGAAATAAAAGATTTTTTATTTGACGAATCCATCCATTCTCTCTAAGAACATAGAATGATACAAATGTTCACTCTCCCAATAACATTCTTATAACTTGCAGAATGATCTTTCATGGATGCCATCAACGATTTTCATATTGAAAAGACACAAGAAGGAAGGAAAAAGAAACAGAAAGTAACTGAGGTTGAAGCTGCAATAGTAGACAGAGAAGAACATGGAAGAAGAAAGAAAAATCCATTCTAGAAATCTTAAAAGGGTTGCATTTGAAAATGAGGAAAATCTAAATGAAGATTTTGTTGAGATTAGTGCCAATAAGATTATCACTCCTCGCAAAAAGAATAAACAAGATAAATGCAAAAGAACGATGAATGATAATGAGTCCATTCCTATTGATTATAAAGAAATCATTGATTTAGATGAAACACATTTAAATCTTTACAAATGTTGTTGATGATGTTCAAGAAACCATCGTAAGCTCTGAGTATTATAGTGAAATTCCTAAAGGTAGCAAATAAATAATTACACCGGGTGTTGATCTAGAGGATGGTATTATGAAAACAACATAAAATGTCATTCGAAATAGATTGAGGACGATGAGCTTAGTTGATGATGGCCACACATTTCAATTGAATGAGAAACAACTTTATAAACCCACAGAAGGGAAAGAAAAATATCAAATTAGAAAACCGCATCACTTGCATATTCACAATTTGAAAGCATTGATTAGGTATAATCCATATGCACATGTGGTTGACTACCTAGTTCTTGTTGACCCAATGGAAGTTCCTACGAGGGAATAATTTGATAGATCAAAATGTTTTGACTACAAATATTATGTGATTGGAGGAAATCATTTTGTAAAGGCTAGAAGAGAATTGATGCAAGAATATCCCAGTAATCCTCTTTTTTTTTTTTTTACGAGAACGATTATGTTGCATTAAGTGGCATTCTGGCGAGCCAGAATCAAAAAGTTACAAATCTAAAGAATGTTGGTGACCTCTAACAGTGCTGCCAACCTTCTTGTGAATGTCTTGGGGAACCAATCCCATCTGCTTCTTGAGCTAATTCGAGAAAATGACAGAAAATGCATACATGAGTAGATTCTCACAAACTGTGAGCACAGTAGAAGACAGAAGCAGAGCATTAAACCGAGGGGGATGAAATTTTCCCCTTAAAGTAGGGGTCCAGCTTTTTCTGAGAACCTAAAGAGATGTTGGAGGCTGCCTCCTTTTCTCTGCGTGCTTTGTTGGTCCTTCGCCCTCGGGTAAGGGGTGGAGACGGAACTGATTTGTCCTCAGGTTCAGGAGTTTCCACAGAGCCGCTNTGCAGGGGCAGAGGGTTCCGCATCTGAAGCCCAAATTTCTCTCACTGCTGCTGATTCTGGGGGAGTGGAATCCGGAAGGCTTTCGTCTGCCGGAGGGTCTTCCTTATCTGTTGTTGCTTCTGGTTCTTGGGCTTCATCTTCCTTCAACGCATCAAAGCTGTTTTTATTTTCTAGAGTTGCTTTTGCTGAATGAGTGGCCTTCGGAGCCTGGGGTAGTGGATCCTTTCGCCTTGCCTGCCTTCGTCGGTTATTTACTGGCTGAAAATCATCTTCTTTGACTGGTCCCGGCTCCTTAGAGGCTTTGGGGCAGCCTTTTGCGAAATGACCGTAGGCATGGCACCGGAGGCACTTAAAAGGAATCTACTCGTAATCCAGCTCTTGGATATGACACCATTCCCCCAGGGAGAGCTTTATGGCTTCCGGGAGTCCTTTCTCGAGGTTAACCTCAACACAAATATGAGCATAGGTAAATTGATCCCCTTTCGGCTCCACACTGTCCAGGAAGCGCCCAAGCTTATTTCCAATGTCCTCCAGAGATTTTTTCCCCCAGAGATGCAAGGGGAGATGAGGCAGCCTAACCCAAATAGGGGCTGCGGTGATCTCGACTCCTAGATTGAAGTCAAGAGTCCAGGGGGCTAAGAACAGCCCTCTCGACCCCATGAAATAGGGTCCAGATCTGAAAACTAGGTCTCGGTCCTCTGCCCTCGAGAAACTGAAGACAAAAAAACCTCTGCCTACTGCGCACAGAGAAATGTTTCCCTGTATCATCGAATTCCAACAATCATCAATCCATGCCTCCACCGTTTTGGGGCTGGGCCATAACCCCGTAAACTTTCCGATGAGGGCCTTTTCCGCTAGAAGGAGGGCAAGACTGCAAGGCCCCTCTGGGGATAGCTCCAGAGAAGGGATCTCCTCCATCTTCTTAACAAACTTAGACGAAAGAGAAGGCTTGGATTTAGGTCCTGCCGGGTGGACTAACGCTTTGAATTCTTCCAAAGGATCTTTTTCCATCTCGGCAAACGGATCTGGGGCCATCGTAGCAGGGCGGCGACCTACAGCAAAAAAAGGGACGAAGCAAGTCGCAGAGGCAGACCACTGCTCCAAAACGCCTGCAAAAAACTTGGGAACGCAGGTGAGTCGCTGGAGGAACGCTTTGACGCTGATCCGCAGCCCTGGATGCAGAGAAAGTTGGTCGGCTGCTGCAGTCCGCACCCCTGCAAACGAAAACCAGAGCGAGGCGGCTAGGGTTTAGGCCCTAGCCGCGATGACTCGTCTCGCCGCATCTTTTTTTTCTGAAAAATCATTGCAATGGAATGGACATATCTTTAATTATCCCCAGTAATCCTCTTTTTAAGACAATCAAATGCATAATTTATGTTGGTTTAATAGATTTTGATACAAAGTTATTGGCATGGGATCATAACACAGGCAATGAGTACAGAATGTCCATGAATTTCATTCAAATGGTGATATTTGTCCATAATGAGTTTTCTGAAATATGTCGTAGGGAGAGATCAAATGTTGATGTCAAGTTTCATAAGCAATGTTGTATGGAAATATGATTCCCACTTTATGATGAAAACACAAAAGAAAAAAATCACAAAGGAAGTGATGTATTTAGAACTATGGATAGCTATTTTCAATTTGGATTTAGAACTGGACATGTATGGGATTTGATAGATGAAATCTTTACCCTATGGGAAAATATTAGTAGAAAAAATAAGAGAATTAAGTAGGCTAAACCATTGATATGTGGCACAAGTAAGACAGGTCCTGAAATAAAAAATCTTTCAGATGATATGACTATAACACCTTGGACATCAATACAAGGAGTGAAGGATGAGAAACTTATCATAGCTATATTATCATTGTAAGGCTGGGAAAATTTTTGATTGAATAAATGTGTGATGAATTTAAAAAGTAAGTTTGTTGAGTTATTTTTATTTATGTTAGGACAAGAATTTTTTTTTTTTTTTTTTTT